>VZUI01074947.1:0-80749 GCA_013401135.1 Cettia cetti
TCTCTTTTTTTTTTTTTTTTTTATTTATTTATTTTTTTTTTTTTAAGGGAAAAATATGTTGCTGCAGTCAATGTTATTTGTAGGGTTTTTTAACCTCTATAAAAGGGCTTAAGCTACTTCAAAACTTTGTATACCTTTCATGCAGTGAGGCCATACAGAATCTACCACAGTGGGTAAATGAAAGCAATTTCATGTGGGTTTTCATGCTATGTGTAACTCTTGGACTTCTTGAGAACTGTGGCTCTTCTAGCCTGGGAAAAAAGAGTAGCTGGCAGCCCAGACTCCCCGAGGACATTAGATTGGGGAAAGGAGGAATCCCAGTTAAAAACCACCATAATTATGTAGTTTGCTGAGTAGGGAGTTTACTGTACAAGAAACTAAGGAGCTTTTTCTAACTCATTGCAGGAGTTGTCTCCCTTTAATGGTGTAAAAGGGTCACAGCATAAAGAAATGAAGATCAAAGTGTCAGTTTCTGAGAGTCTCCTACACACACTGAAAAAGGAGAGTCATTTTCTGTGTATATTTGGGGTGTATATACTGGCATTTTCTTACCAGGCTACTCAGTTTTAAAACCAAATTTTACTACTTTTAAACAATTTAAGCAAAATTTTACTACTTATAAATTTTACCCATAAAAAGGAGCCCTTATAAGTTTTGCTACATGAAAAAGTCTGAAAAACTAAAGTTTCTGGGTTTAGTATGTGCCTGGCACGTTTGCCGTGCTGTGTGCTGCAGATCCTATGGATCACTGGATCAATTCCAGCTCCCATGCCAGTCTATTTCCTTCTGCTGGAAACAACTGGCATGTTCTGACCTTCTTAAATACTGATGTAAGTCCCACTTACCCTTCTTCCCTACACAAATAGACTCCTGTGCACCAGAATGAGAACACCATAAAGATACGTATATGCATACATATGGATATAAATGTAATCTCTATAAAAGCAGTAAAGCATTTGCCTTTATTCAGCTTTAAGCAGAAATTCAATAATAAAGTTGCAAATATCTGCATATAGCTCTTGGCAGCACTAAAAATAAGTCATTTGGATTAAGCATTTTCAAGTAGAACATTATATAAGCTAAATAATATTATTTTTATTCAAGATCCCATTTGGTTTAATGCAATTTGTCTGAGATCATGTACTAATTTCCGTTCCAGGCATAGCCTTGGGAAGATCAAAATATTAAACACAATTCTTTGTGGGTTTTAAAAAATCATCTTGCCTTATTTAGATTATCACCACCAGTGAGGCCTACATACCAATAGCATTAATGACTATATGTATAAGAAAAATACCAAAAGTGTTATGTAACAGGCTAGACTATATTCCATATAGGTAGCTATCGAATTGTAGCCAGAAACATAAAATATTTTCAGGTTCTCATTTTCTTAACAGTTGGAGTCTTTTGGTCAAATAAATTGCTTTCTTACATGCAACAAAAATCTTTTCAGTAAATGTTAAATCAAAAGTTTAATTTAAGTTGCTAAACTGAAAAGCTCTACTAATTGACAGTGTTAAATACAGAATAGTCCAAAAGTATGAATGAGGAGTAAATTACAGATGAAAGGACTGACAAGTAAGGAACCCATATGGATAGTTTGATATTTACAAATTGGATCCTAATAGAATATGCAATTTTGCCTTCATTTTTATCTTTATTGCCTCCATATGATGCAAAAGTAGTAGCTGGATTCTCAGTCTTCCAAATGCAAGCCAAATACCTTCTGCAGAACTTATTTTTGACAAATTTAAGTAAAACCTGCTGAAAACTGGTCTCAAATTTCCACCTTCTGTTTAACATTTATAGAAACCTCTCTAGTGAAACTTAACAATAAAAAGAGTATTGGTAATCCTTTCTTCTAGTCTATCAAAGTCCATGTTTCCTCCACAGAATGAAAATACCAGGGGTTGGACAGTTTCTAAACATATTAGGCTCCATGTCTTTTATGAGTAGCCTGTTTGCTTCTGGCTGGTAAAATGCCAAACTGATTTTTAAGTGCAGACTTGAAAATTAGAAATGGAACACAGAAAAATCAGTGACACAAATCAGCTATTGAAGAAATCTGAGGGCAGTTCTAAAGTTCAAGAAGTTTTTCAAAAAGGTAGAATGCTATCTTTGTGAGAAATGCCTATCCTGGGTATCTGCAGTTAATACATGAGGAGTTTAGCTGGAAGAGTTAAGAGCCATATGCTCAGAAAACTGTAGGAAGAAAATAATATGGGGAAAGGTTGACATCTTGACATTAAATTATGGGCTTTAATAAAAATTATATCATGTTTTCATATGATCAGGTATAATTGACTACTATGGCAGGTAGTAAAACAAAAATGAAAAGTCTTGTTTTATCTGTCAGCACCTGGTTGCACCAGGGCTCTGTAAGAAGCTTCATCATATGTGTCTTTGAACTGAGATTAATTGCTGTGTGAAATAAACCAGTTTTGCTTTCAAAGTCTCTGTTCTATAGATCAGAGTACTGTATTCAGGCCAGTTGTCTTTGTTCAATGGTATAGAAAAATCTAGTCCAAATTTCAGACTCACCCTGACCTTTTATGATCTCTTCTATTGTTTTATAATTGCATATTTTCATTACTAAAATAATTGAACTCATATATGATTACAAATGTGCAATATGGTCCTTAAACCATATAAATCAATCTTTTATGGGCTTTAGTTTAGATTACTCCTACTTTGGAAAAATAATTTTCTAGAAAAATAATGCATTACTGTAGTAATTAACAGCAATTTTATAGATTTCTTTCATTAAGTCTTTAAAAGATCTTATTTTTTTTTCTCCCAAAATTGACTAAATAGATGAAGCAAAAAGGAGCAAAGTATCTAACTTGTTAGAGATCCTTGAAAATCTCAATGTTTCTCAAAATCATTATATGCCTAAATTCCTTAATGGATCTGAATAATTCTTTCTACAAGCATCTATAACTGATTTGATGTAGTGGAAAAGTTTCAGTGCAGTTTCTGTAATAAAGTTGTTTTCATAAGCATGCTTGGCCAAAGCTCTGCCTTTCAAATCTCCTGCATTTTTAAAAGTTTCCTCGATTTTCATGTTGCTGTGATATTGTTACAAAGAAGCTTGTGCTAGTGAAGCTCATTTTTCCATTGACAGAAAAATAACCCTACTTATTTCTCTGTATTAACCCAGTATTAGGCATATTCATCCCACTGAGCAGATTTCCTATATTTATTACTGAAGACATAGTCAAGATCTTGTTTTTTAATAAATATTCAGGAAACTAGAATGAAAAAAATATTTTTTTCCTGTGCAACACACACACACACACACACACACATACATCTCTCTGTTTATAAAAATACACCTTATATAAAGAAAAGTATAGTTTTCCCTTTCATTCCAGATCAGTCAACCAAATTCTGGCCTGTAGTTTTGTAA
Source organism: Cettia cetti (assembly GCA_013401135.1). Lineage (NCBI taxonomy): Eukaryota > Metazoa > Chordata > Aves > Passeriformes > Sylviidae > Cettia > Cettia cetti. The sequence continues at coordinate 3,410 of VZUI01074947.1, forward strand.
CATTATGATATCACGAAGACTTTCACACAGGGAAAAAAATTGGAGCAGTTTTACTTTACATGTATATTTGTAGCTTGTTGAAACATCTTTGCCAATCCATTCCTAACTATCAAATGCATACAAATTATATTGTAACATTTTGATAAAGGTATTATTACAATATATGCAAAAAAATACTTTATAATATCATGTATCATGTATACCTTAAAGTAGGAATGAATTGTGAAATTGCAAAATATTTTCAAAAAACCCCAGTATTTCTGTTTGCAAGATTTAGTTCAAATGACACTAGCCTTGGCTTCTATGAATCTTATTAGTAAATCCTGGTCTTTGAAGAATTGTCCTGCATTTTTCATTTGGACTTGACTCACTTAAGGTTTGAAAGTATCATCTTTTCTGCTAGCTGCAGAAATTGATGCTAAGGTTTAAAGAGTAGAACTCTAGGAAAGATGAAGAAGAAAGCAGAGGTAGAAGCCAGCTGAATCCCTTTTTTCTGGATACAAACAAATATTGAAGGAGCTGTGTGAAACACCTCCAAACAAATGTATCTTAAGGTCTCATTCAGATTATCAAGTGCTCCATTCTGTTATTAGCTGTGATGCTCTGAAAATACAAAAAATGAAGAATTGGTGATGATGACAGGTACGTCCTGTGAATAAGTAGCTCTCTCAGAGCACTGCCAAGATCTAAAAATGGCCAGATTGTGGAAGCTGCAGGCTGCCTGCTTTGTAGATGACAGGTATCCTGAGGAGAACAAGTCAAGCACTGCACCACATGTAGGCCAGAGATATGACATTGCTGAAGATATTGTGTGCATTTCGTGACTCTGACAACTGCAGTGATAGCAGACTGGAGAACAGGAATTATAGATCTGTATGTGCGTTTGTTTTGGGAAAATTTTCGGCAATATTCACTTCACAAGGTGATAATTCAACTTACTGTAGAGGTCTCTCTTTTTTATTTTACAAATATCTCATAATTACATGTTTGCCTAATTTTCTTACCAACTGTATGACACATAATTGTGAAGTATTTATTTAGACACTTTTATTCAATAGAACAAAAAGCTTGAGTTTTGCAGGCTCAAGGAATACCCCCCCCCCCAAAGAAAAAAATATTAAATCTCTTTAATAAAAAATAAACTTTCTGACAGAAGGTATTTCTAGTCAAAGCACCTTTTGAGAAATAGTTATGTAAAAAAAAAAAAATACTAGGAAGTGATAAGACAGTCAAATCAAAATGTTCTGTTCCTTTGTGATCATACTGATTGAACAGAGGGGATGATCAGCATCCAAGAATTGGCAGAAGAAGTTAAAGAGTAAAACAAGGAGTTCTTATGCCCTCCTCCTTTCACATTATTTATTGTTGGAATCAAGGGAAAGATAATCCTAAATGGGCAGAACCCATTTTGAGTGACCCTCATTTTGCTGATGACATTAATCAGTAATGGAAATACATGGTTTGGTTAGAAGAGGCAAAAAAAATGCACACCTGTTAATATTCCAGCTATATTTTTTTATAAACCTCAAGTCTTTTTTACTTATCTAGAAAATGATAGGTGCTGTAGTAATGACATCAGGCATAAGGTGATCCTAAGCAACAAATGTCTTTCAAAAACTTGAAATACTTTTGGCTGTACAGGCATGATCAACTGACACAATAATAGCAATTTCCAATGCCTTCTCTCCTTTGGAGATATTTCTGAAACAGCACAACAGTGAGGGAACTTCTAGAATGCACTGCTCTTATCAGGAAGGTCTTTCTAAGAAATTGAAAAGAATTGTCACTGTTTTCTAGAGGTCTAAGGAATGCAGACAAACTGAACACATCAAAGGTGAAACACGAACACATTTATATGGCAAGTTCCACAACAGCTTCAGTCTAAAAAGAAAATAATGGGGGGGCTGACTGAAATCAGGTGGAAGAGTAAGGAAAAGGCCTTCATCATCACCAGGAAGACCAAAAATCCAAGCCCAGAACACCCAATGACATGTGGGGCGTAGCTTTGAGGGAACACGAAGTATAAGGACAGACATTTTGGAAGCATTGCATGACTTTCTGTCTTCAACAGGATAAAAAGAGGTCACCCCAGGGTGAATTACATTTTTACTTCTGAATGATGGTTGATGTCTCCCTACAATTGCAATAAGAACAGAGATTTTTAAAAAGTAACACTTCTAATATTACAAATAAAGGGTGATACTTAGTAAATGCATGTAATAAGAACTGCAGAATAAAATGGTTATTTTGCAGTGTGAATTTGTCAACTGGATTTTGTTTACTCAAGTAATCAACAGGAAACCAAACATTACCATGGCAACTATCATCTTACAGATGCAGTAATTTGTATACTCTTTAAGTGGACTTTTAATCGTCATTAATTTAAAAGCCACTTATCTATTTTGTCCTCTCATAAAAAACCTTAAAACAAGAAGGGAAAGCATTGATTCTATTAATATTTTATGCAATTAAGGCTGCCATCTTGCTAGAGTGTATGCCTACAAACCCAAACTCTAATGCTTACCTAATCTTTGGGTTAAAGAGTAAGAATTGTGTTGGACATGGCAATGATCCCACAGTTCTACTGGCAGTGAAGTTTTTTGGTCCTTTGAACACCCTGATCTTGTGAGAGGTTTCAAGGCATGCACACAGGGACTCACATGGTGTGAGTGAGACTGAGGCCATTCTGGCCCTTTGGAAGGTGGGCTCATCTCATCTTCCATACCATAGCATCATAAAATGGTTTGGAAGAGACTTTAAAAACATTCAGTTCCAGCTCCCCTGCCATGGGCAGGGACATCTTCCACTAAACCAGGCTGCTCAGAGCTCCATCCAACCTTGCCTCGAACACTCCAGCAATGAGGCATCCACAGATTCTCTGGACAGCTTAGCATCTTTCTGTGTATCAAGATAAATCTTTAACAGTCTTAACACCACTGTCCTTGTTAATAGAGGTAGAGCCAGGATAATATCTTTGATTATCTCCATGTTTCAATCTAAAAGTTATTTTTCCTGTTCACATTTTTCAACTGCAACACTCCCTGAAAGCTCTTTACAAAGTGTTCCTAGCTGGAGATCATTAATTCCTGTTTCATGTCATCTTAAAGGGTTTCCTGACTTACCTTCTTTCTGTACCCCAGCTGTGCTGAGGACGTCACCTGCTCCAACAGCCACAGTCACAAGCACAAGCATCACTGCTTTGTTGAGTTTTCAGCTTCTGTTGAATAAGGGTAAAATCCTTAGGCCTTAGATGCATGGGGGACATTACCTTGCATATAAACTTTAAGTGGAATGCACAACTTGAAAAAAAACCCAAAAAAACAAAACAACAGAATGGATAACATGCAAGTTAAAAGCCATTCATTAAGAACCAGTGGACAATTTATACCAGGGTTCTATCTGTGCCCCATCTAAACCAGCAGGAGGACTGTAATTGGTATACAAAGGAAAGAGAAACAGTTCTGAGAATTATGCAAGTGTAACAAGGAAAAATTATAATGTTAAAAAAAAAACCCTCACTTTAATAAGAATGTGCAAACTTCTGGAAACAGAATTGGGCTTTTGGCAGGGGAGTCAGCAGGCAAAATTTAAATATTAATTTTGATCTGTAGCGCAGAATGCATTTGGTAATGAAGGTTAGATACAATTTTTTGTAGCAGCTATCCAGTCAAATGGTGTGAATTATATCCTAATTAGTTTACAACCCTGTAGCTAGTCCATCTTACAAACAATTAGCTGAGAGATTTTCTTAGCCTAGGATTTGATATGAGCACAATAATTTCTATCTTTTCTTCCTTCTGTCCCTTTCATTTCTTTCCCCATTTGCAGCTTAAGAACAAAACCTAAAGGGTAAAAACATCCTGAGTACTTAAATGACATTAAAGAACACAACTTACCAAATGGTAGCCTTTTTCTCCAAGCAAAGCTAGCACTAATATTTCTCAGATTATAGCATCTGTGATTGATGCATATTATACAAGTACATTTTGTGCAGGTATCAGTTAAATTTTATAGTGTTAATAATGGAAAAAATCTGATTCAGTACTTTGTGTGGGTCTGAGACACATGAAGAGCAGTATAATATCCTTTAAGATAAATTAAACTCTTCCATTGTTCTGTCATCAATTGTCCATTGATATTTCAAATTCACAGAGTCTACATTTTAATGGTACTGCACTGTGCTGTACAACAGCTTTTGGGCATTATTTACAGAGAGAAACATTTCTGCAAACACATATAAGACATCACAAAATAAACTTTCAGAAGCAATTGCTTTGGGCTGAAATCTGACACAGGGAAATAAACTTATCCACAGTAAAACAAATTTAGTAGGCATTTCACTCAGGATAAATTTGGCCTTCTGTTTTAGGATCACAGCAAGAGTTACTTTAACTTAAAAATTAAATACAGCTCTTGACAGGACATTCTGAGTGAGAATACAGATGCTTTGTGATGACCTCTTTTGCCAAAGCAGACTCAAAAGAGAGTGGGCACTACCTGTGATGTGACAACTTGCTGGTGCTGTAAGCAAAGACTAAGAACAAAGCAATCATAACCTTGCAGAGTCAAGGTCACAATTTAATCTGTGTTCAGAACTGACTGGCACCATCACAAGCACACACTCTCAAATCAAGTGCTTTAAAAATATATTGTTCTGATCAAGAGAAAAAGTAGTTAGAAGAGAATTAACAAAACCATGGAAGGAGAATGTCTTTTAAAGCTGATGATAATTATTCAAATATATTTTGAGACAGAGATAAAAATAAAACTTGGTCACAATTGTCGATGCAATTTTGTAATTACAAGTTCTTAATCTTCACTAGAAGACTTATCCTGATATATCCTGAGATGTCATTTGTGGTTTTGTTCAATGACATCCCATTAACAACACACAATCAGCCCAAATCAAAGTATGTCCTTTATAGGTGCAAACCATGTTAGTGAGTCAGGGCTGGCTACAAAACAGAAATACCAGATTTAAACCAGTCTTCCTGCATGCTGGCAGTTGCCAACAATTGCACCAAAATATTTGTGATTGTGGTTGAAATAAAGAAAAAACAGCTTGTGGTTCCTCTGATTATCAGTCTGATTTTTTGTTGATTCACTAATATATACAGTGAAAGTCTTTGTGAAGTTCTTAGCTGCAAAAAGTTCTTGAGAAAATAATTCCCTCATCTTTACTGTCTTTTAGTGACCTCTCTCTTGAAAAGATAAGTGAGACAATGGAGTTAAAATCTTGACAGATGCATACTTTCATTTTTCCTTGTGTTAGAGTAAACTTTTGGATTCCTTGATTCATTTTTGCAAAATATTACAGGTTATAAATGGCCAGTAAATTCCATTTATAACTACTCCATTTGTAACAGCTCCAACTACATGATACACTGTAGCAACTTCCTTGGAATTCTGCAATCTGCAAAGTCAATAATGTCTAAATTAAGGTGTTTAATCTGATTAGGGGCAGATTAAGAAAACACTGACATGACAGAATTAGTCTAGACTCTTAATTATCCATGGATTATGGCATTTGTCTTTCCAAATTAGAATTACAAGTGAAAGTGAATCTATTAAGGAAACAGGTAAGTACTATGTGAGGCAAAGTTGCACTGCATGGTATCATCACCTCCAAGTATCCTTCTATGATAGTAAAATAATGCTACAGGCACAGTCAAATCACTGTTAACCAGAGGGAAGGCACGTATGGTTAAACTAGGAATTTAAACAGAGCTTGGAGGGAGAAGCAGCACACAAGCCTTATCAGCAGTGAAGTGACTCTAACAGGCAATAATAACAGGAATATGAGGTTTATCATACCTTTTTCTCTATTTTTCTCTGCTGCTTCAAGGGCCTACTATGCCCTTTCCTACCCACCCTATCTGCCCAGGAGAAATGAAAGAATTATGAGGGAAGTTCAGATCTTATGTTGTTATTTTTTTGCCATCCTTCAAATCTAGCATTGATTATCATGTACCTCTTTCCCAGTCAGAAGTTGCTTTGTTTTAAGAAGGTAATCTCAGAAAACTGAACATTTAAAGAGAAAGAATCCTATGCTATACATAAGGCTTGTTAAACTGGAGCTCAGATTATCTCCCAGGCAGCAAAAGGGTTGCATTTATACAGTCCATAGTGTAAAATTAAGTGAAAGCCTGAAGAGAATTATCTATCTGTAAGGGGAGAGTTATTATTCCTATTCTACTTGCCTAAGTCAGAACCATAAGGATTACAACAGTATGACCTTTTCTTACTTACACTAGTGAAAAATGCAAAGCTATGAAATTTAACACAATGAATGTATCAATATAAGTCATGCTGTGGAGAAAAAACCAGAGTCTGTAACTAGTTAATTCTGCTTCTGCTTGGCCCAAACATGCTCTCTTCTTTTTGGCTGTGTATAAATGTGCACTGGCAAGTGCTCATCTTTTGCAGACTGAAAATCAAAAAGGCAATTTCTACCCTGAAATAAAAATAAATCATATATTCTATTCCAGATTTGACAATCATCCCCATAAAGAGACATAAAAAACTGGGAGTTGTTTAAGCCACATGCCACAAATCATCTTGCCTGCTCAAATGTCAAGTTATATTTTTCGTGAGTCGCTGACTTCCTGGATTTCTTTGGTAATGTTTTTCTCCATTTGGATTTGTATGCCAAGTCCATGCACTTTTTCATCAACTACTTAGAAAACCTTCATCGTCTCCTGCAAACTCTATGGGAAAAGCTATTAAAAAGAAAAAAAACTAACAAAGAAACCAAACTAAAAAGCCCCATACAAGGATTGTGAAGTAGCAAATTTGAGACAATTGTCTCATTTACAATTGCTGACACAAGGTAGCTGCACGCTTAGTTGGATACCAGATACCCCAGTGACACCACTCATACACAAACCTGGAAAACATCCATATGTCCTCAAATACATGTGAAATCAGGAATCCAAGCTCGCAGTATTTTACACTTCCCTCTTCCCTGAGTCTCTTAGCTAGTCTGATCCTTGCCACCTTGCTATTGGCAAGACACCTCTAGTTTGAGCACTTCAGGCATTGACAAACTTGAGCCAAGGTGGAGTCAGTTCTCCCATGATGTCTCCCATCTCTCCTTGATGTGGTTACACAGTGATACAGGAGTGGGAGGGCTTAGCACCAGACTGTCCTCTTTTGGGACCATTATATGGTGCAATTCATAACAATGGCCAAAGCTGATATGTAGTTAGACAGATAATTAGGAAGTTCCATGTGAAGCCCACATTCCCCTCTTTTGCTGCTCCTGTAGGAACAGGGGCATAGCAGAAAATTTGGGCTCATATTTTCCATGCCTTTTTGAATATAACCACTGGCAACATTTAAAATCTGTGACTATTCCTAGCTTGTCAGTAAAGCTTAAAAAAATGATACAGTCACCTCAGGAGAACGCCTTTATTATGCTATCTCCTGAACCAAGCAGTTTCAGCTCATTGGGATTCAAGTAATTAAATGCTCGAGCAACCCCTGCAAGTCTAGACGGGAACGCCTGGACACACAATCGAGTACAAAGTGAGCAAGGCAAGTGCTGTTCCAATTTCTGCCCCTGGCCATCTGATAGTCAGTTTGGTCATTCTTTACTGCCCACTGGAGATGGTTACTATTAAAGAGGGAATGCTGATGAATCATCTTTACGTCTGGCAGTGCTGTTGAAATAGATCAGACACATCGTCATTTTTTTTTTGCTTCAGCAAACTTAATCCACAGCTCTGGAAAATACTGCTGAAGTTACCCTGGCAGAAGACAAAGCTTTTGGATTCTCCAATCGGTTGGCATCTGTGAATTATTTGCTACAGAAGGATACATCTTGGCAGCATCACATGATCTGTACTTTGAAGAGCAAGGCTGAGAGTGCACTTTCACAAGGTAGAGACACTTGTCCTTTAAAGGTGGAGATGTAATTCTAAGGCAGAAACGAGAAAAAGAGAACATGACAATTTTAAAAATGAGATTTTTCAGTAAACTTGTAATTTTCAGATGTTTCAAAGCATGACTTCTTTCCCCAGTGGAAATCATGAGACATACCACTATAAACAAACATTTATAAAAAATTCTTACAAAGGGCGTTGCATCATTTAAGAATCTTGAATATGAATTCCTTAAGCTTGGCTTTCAAAGGTCATGTTTAGGCACTTTTTTGCCTGGAAGTGTGATGACCAACCAGCCTCTCCACGTGATTTGTTGTAGGTGCCTTGCACCACAGCAAAGCAGACAGATGCCTTATTACTGCCTAGGTAGCTCCTTTTCAGGTTGCATCTTTAGCAAGCCTTGGCCTTTATCTCTTCCTGCAGGTGAGAAATCTTGTCCTTGTCTATATTAGCTTGGAAGCATTCACCCTCTCTCTTCCCACTTTGCCATCCAAGATAAATACATACAGGCGCCACTCGGTAAAGCAAATTGTCTTTTTAAAAATATATATATGCTGTAGAGAAATAATATATGGCACACATATATTAATATTATTAGGTATAATTAGGATTATGTGCACACTGCAGTAGAATGTTTCAGGGCAAACCTGCCTTTTTTCATAGAGATTGTTGCAGTTTAAGGAAATCGTAAAATATTCTTTCCCTTATCCCAGTCTTTCCAACCACTAATCTGGAGATGTGTATAAATAGGAAAAGTTTAGCCCCTGTGAACAGCTGTCCTGATGCTGATTAACAAACACCTGCTCATCTAACATTTAGTAAATACCAAGAGCACAGTTCTTTGCACTACTGATTTTTTTTTACTGTTTTCTAGGTCAAGTATCATTTCATTGGAAAGTACTCTTTTAGTTATTCTGGGAATTTCCTTCCCTTCATCCATGACTCTCCACTAAGTTGGTCTTGAATTTTGGAGGGGTTTACCTCCAAATGTGTGTTTGTCATTATTTGCACTAAAATAATAGAAGTAGAAGTTAAATGAAAAGAACTAGCTAATGTGAAAAGGCTAAATTTCTTCATTATGCCAGGGGCTGTAAAATTATAGACTAGGAAGAAATGTTTAGGTAAAATAGCATTAAGTTGACCCCTATGATCCTTTTGCTGAATCACTTAGTCAGATCTGGCAGACTAAAACATACAGATTTACTAAGATAACAGATAAATGCACATCCCCAAAGTTTAACACTTGTCAGTGTCCTTGTCCTTTTTGAACTCATTTGTATGCAAACACCCATGGAAATGTATGACAATGTTCACCACAATTTATGCTTATTAAAAAACAACAAAAAAGGTTTCACTTCCTTTAATCTTATTTTCCAATGATTTCAACAGATGTCCCCTATTTCCTGTAGGTATTAATACCTAAATTAGGTATTAATACCTAAACCCTTTTCTCCTCATTAATTGATTTTTAGGCTATACCTCTACTTCAGCTACTTGTTTTCCATGATAAATAATCCTAGTAATTTTGATCTTTTATCATAAGAAGCCATTCCTGTTCCCCACATGCTTTTTTGAGCTCTAATGCTCCTTTTCTGAGATGGGGTAAGTGCAATATCACAGCATTAAAATTCTCATTGTACAAAAATACACAGAGTGGTGTAAATTGATGATTTTTGACTCCTCAGAAAACTGAGACCTTCACAGCAGCACAGGTCTCTCATACATGATAGCTTATTCAGAGTTCATCAGGGCTGCAATACATGAACTTGTGCATACATGTAAAAAACTATACACAGAACTGGGACTATCTGCTGCCTGACCCTGTGTTATCTAATTGTTCAGCACACAAGGCATCTTTGCAGCCTGCTTGGCACCACCATGTTTAACTTTCTGATTCATCCCTTTCTCCAAGGTGAAAATATGCTTGCATATTAAGCACTGTAAGTCCCAAACAGAGGACCTGGGGCCTCATTGATAATGAATTTCCATCATAAAACCTAACCTCCTAATGATTTATCATCCAACAAAGACATCTCCTAATGATAATTTCCTGTTTTTCAGGAAGCCCTGTGTTTCAGGACTAATTTACATAACTAGGTAAATGACACTGACTGTATCACCTGTGTCTGTCACATAGAGGGAGAAATCATTCCCCCTTACAAAAACCTATTGACTTTCATTTGCTGCATCATATTTATTCATGGATCTGCTAATTAATTCTCTTTATTTTACAGCTCCTACCAATTTTATTCTCATGGAAATCTGATTTACTTGTTTATATTAACTAGGATTGCTCTGGAGTTCTTTTCAGAAGTTTCTGTTGTACTTAGCACTTTCTCTCCTTAGGTACTACGGATGTTACAATGAATATATTTCAAACCACGGTTATCAGTTCACCAGTTTCATATTCATGGGTGAATGACATCTGGCCTTGACAATTTACTCCTATTCATTTTTAAAATTTGTTTTAAAACCTTTTTAGTGAGGTTTCATCTCAAGACAGTTCTTGTCCCCCTCATCTGTAGTGAGAGGTTCCTTCTGCTGTGGAGCTCCTGATGTGTGACACAGGCTGCCGTGAGCTGTGACAAGTATATTATCTATACATGAAGCAGAGGTTTCCAGCTCAGCAGTAGCTGGGAGCTGCTGTCTTCCTGAGGCTACCTGTTGGGCAAAATCCTGACTTTGTGGTGGGTTGATCCTGGCCAGCAGCTAAGCCTGCAACCACTCACTCAACTGGTTCCCACACCTCCTGTGGGATAGGGGAAAGAATCAAAGAACAAATGATGAAAGCTCCTAGGTTGAGATGAAGACAGTTTTTGTAAGTGGAACATCACAGAGGCTGCTACAGTGAAAATTAACTCCATCCCATCCAGCCAAGGTACAGTTTTGTAAAAGAGAGCAACCCTCAGGTGCAGAAGGAGCCAGGGAATGCCCAAAATTGGATACAGCAAAGCTGGTGGTGCCTCAAGGAAAACTTGGTTAAGGAAAGGCAGAACACAGTAGACAAAGGGAGCAAAAATAGATGTGAGATGAGGGGGAGGAAATGCTTCAGACACTGGAGCAGAGCTTCCTCTGCAGCCCTTGGAGAAATCATGCTGGAACAGATAGATGTTTACCCTGCAGGCTGTGGGAGATGCCATGCTAGAGTGATGGAAATTTCCTGAAGAAATTGTGGCCTGTGGAGAGCCCACACTGGAGCAGGTTTAACCTTAAAGACTGCAGCCCATGGGAAGGGCCCATGCTGGAGCAGAGGATAGGTGATATTAAGAAAAAAAAAAAGCAGGAAGGAGCTGTTACAGATTGACCACAATCCTCCTACCTCCTACAATGCTGGGAAGGGGGAAGAGATAGAGTGGGGAATGAAGGAGTGAGGTTGAGCCCAGGAGAAAGGGAGGGGGTGAAGAAAAGATGCTTTAGTTTTTGTATTTGTTTCTCACTATCCAATTCTAATTTAACTAAAAATAAATTATTTTTTTCTATTAACAAATCTCCTCATTAATTAATTAATGCCACACCTGTTTTGTCTGTATCAGTAATTAGCAAGAGATCTCCCTGCCTTTACCTAAGCACATGAGCTTTTCTCTTTCCATTTTCTCCCCTTGTTCTTCTGAGCAGGGAGAGGGAGAGAGAAGTTGGGTGGGTGCCTGGCAGCCAGCCAAGATCAAATCACCCCTTGTGAAGAAATTTCAGCATGAGGAGGGGTCAGCAATTCTTCCCCAAATGGCTAAATCCAGGGATGACTTTGTACAAGACTTGAGTCATAATGGTTTATCCACAATCCTCCAAGATATTACAGAAGGTTTAGGATTAGTTTGGTTATTTCCTTCTTTCTTTAACCTTCTTAAAAGCTTTAAAAACTGTGGAGGACCCAGAAGCACAAGTTGCTGAAGTTGCAGGTGAATGTGCTGAGGTGGGCCTGGGTGTTAGGCTGGGTGGGGAAGGCGTCCAAAGGACACTGTGGCCACAACTTTTTCCTGTCATTGAGATGTGGTGGCTTGCAGAAAGAAAAATAATATATCCCATGGTTACCTTCACAAACTGGAATCACAAACTGGGCTTGCTCCTGAGGACAAAAGGAATGGGCAGCAGGAACTCTGAGCCCCTACCTTGCTCAGAGACAATGCAAACATTTGTTCTGGTGACAGCAGCTCATTTCACTTTTACGGGAACTCAGGCAGAGGAGGAGCTGGCGTTTTTTCCAAAAGCAAAGTGGTCAAGCATCAGCAGCAAGCGACAAACTTCCACCTCCTGTTGTGTTCAGTATCATATTCTCAGCCCACACATCTGTGGATTGACAAGATCTAACTTTTTATGCTCTTTGGTCATTCATAACTCCTATTAAAAAAAAATGCCAGCAAACAAAATCAGAATCCAAGCACTACTGCAGCAGACAAGTTAAGAAATATAAACATTTCTTACACAGCTATTGTTGACCCTCTCCCCTTGTAGCAGGGAAAAATCCAGCTTTCAAAATTGTAATGAATATGTTGCCAATATAATGATCTTCTAACATGCAAAAAAGAGGCCAGGAAATGATTTAAAATGCCATAAACTTCCTCAGAACAGGTTTCCTGCTGATATGCCTTTCTCCCCGAAGTGCTCCCCATGCTCTTTCTGAAATATTCATTGCCCTAATGATTTCTTCAGGCACTGCTCCTGTACATAAAAATTAGTTCCTCCTATCAAGAAAGAAGTAATTCCAAGGGAACTGTTATGGGAGAAATCCACAGGATCTAGAAATGTATGCAAAGACTGTTTGCTTTTGTTCCTTTGCACCTAAGGAGTTGATTTTAACCTTTATTTTCAGAAGTGACACTGCTACTGTTATCCATGTGTTTACAAGTAGAAAACATACTTCTAATTTTTTTTTTCCTAGAGCTGTTATACATCTCTATTTTCCCCATGAACTGCCTTATTTCATGGACTTGTACTATGCCCTTGCAACACTGCAAGGCTAGACTCACTAGGATTCACAGGGTCCTTCTTTCTCTAGACATTTCTACAGCTCTCAAAGCAATTAAAAACCTGTTTCATCTGTCACTTAAACCGAACCCTTTCCCCTCGCCTCCCCCCTGAACATTTGCTTGCAAGTTCATTGTGGTTTTAGGAAGTAATTCCTTTACTCCTGATGCCTCCAACACATGACAGCTGTTTTGTAATGTGGCTTGCTAGCAAAGAGAATATTTCAGTAACTCAAGAAACGGAAACCTCAAAGCGTCCAGCCTTGCACCCACCCATTCTGCAAGGAGGTTTGGTTCTGCAAGAGGGTGAGCCATGCCTCAGGAGCACTTTGTTCAGCTGTGCACCTTGAAGACTGCAGATTCTGCAGCTGAAACATTTCACTTAAGAGAGGTTTCTACTCTGCACTCAGCTGTTTAGACTTCTGCATACTGAATTGAATGAAATGAAAACAAATAGGTGGCTTCATTAAGATCTGGTTCAAGCAATAGCATACCAAATCTTGCATTGCTCATTTGTGGGATGAAATGAGTGCAGTAGAAAGCACAGAGCAAAAGAATAATAACAGCCAGGATGGATTTGACCTGGGAATTAGTGGTGAGGAGCAAGATTACACTCACCCAGAAGAGAATAAGTGACCTAAAGGAGAGCCACAAACACACATCTCTCTCACAAGTGTTTCAGAGGTACAGTAACCAATTCAGGAATAAATCTGCTTCATTCATTCCACAGAGGCTAAAATAACTCATGGTGGAAGGAATACAAGACAGACCTCTAATGCCAGGAGCACACGGGCACATTTCAATAATCTTGTCTTCCATACGTTTAGCAAAATAAGGCAATGGATTTTCACCTGTTCCCACAATTTCTCCAGGGTTTTTCTGCATCATTAGTAATGTTCTGAGCATCTATTAAAAATCCACAAATCACAGAAATTTCACACAGGACCAGGGATCACATTCAGCTATTCTTAATTATTAGAAATGTGAAGAATAAATAAAAGCTAAACAAACACTGATTTCATCTCAAATGATGACACCAAATGCAAAATAAACTGCCAAGATTATGAATAAAAAGGCAGGTAAAAACCAAAAGATACCCAAACCCTGTAAATGACTAATACACTTCTCCATCTGCCTAGACTGGGAAAATTAATGCCATTAAAAATTTAATTATTTAAAACTGTTAATTCCCACTGAAAATACAATATTTAATATTTGATCAACTTTTGTGTTTGATAAATATTGGCTAAAAATTAATCCATTAGTCTGAAGATATATTTCACTTTTTTTTTGTTAGTAAGACTAGTTCACTTCTTTTTTTTCTTTTTTTTGGCATCATAACATAAAGTTAATTTTAAGCATTTAATTTTAGAAGACAATAAGCAAGTTTAAAGTCCTAGGTAAAAAAAACCAAAAAACTAAACAAAACAACAACAAAACTAATCAGAAACTAAATTTATAACCAATAATAAATAAATAAATAAATAAACAATTATGTTGTACAGTAGAAAAAGAAAAAATATTGATGATGAAATAGGCCATTTTAAACCATAGACAGAAAAATCAGGTGTAGTGGTAAATAAATATACAGCTGACAATTGCAATCATACTTGATACAAAGTAAGAGGACATTTCCACATGAAATAAAATGTTCAGGCAAGAACAACAAGTTTAATAGAGGGATGGGGAAAAAAAAGAAAATTATTAACATAATGAGACAATATGATTTAGTATCTGAATCTATAATCTTTTAAAGATATTATGTTTTAACCTGGCTGGAATAGATGTTTTCAAAAAAATAGCTGAAGAGCTCATTGCTGCAAACACGGGGCCTTGGCTTGGATCAAGGATCTGAATCAATCTGAGAAAGTGTTACGAGATTTTAAAAGTCAAAATCAAGTTTTGGTATTAGAAAATGTTTCTGATAAGGACATTGCTGTGAGTAATAAACATTGCCTTGATTCAGATCTTGCACATAAATAAAAGGCAGTTCACTCAGGATTCTGTGACATCAAAACCAGAAATTTAATGGTAGTCACGAGATGTGAGTTTTATTAAAAAATACAGGACTGTTATCTCTTTCTGGACACCATCATATGCATATATTGGCAATGGAATATACCAACATTTCTTAAAAGTGTTTACCTTGCTTTACTTTCATCTTGGCAAGATTTTAAACAAAGAAGTTAACACTGTGCAATAGATGAAATAAGAGTTGAATAACTGGCTGATTTCTAAAAGCCATAATTGATTATGGAGTGTAAATGCATTATTAGCAAAGTCCAGTGAGGATAAATCTATCCCCCAAAATTATTGAGTAAATGTATCAGCAGTCTGTTTGATGCCTAGCGATGTCTGCAGGTAGTGTGAAGGTTACACTATTGTAATAATAATAATAATAATAATAAAAAAAAAAATCTGCTACACAAAGGCATAAATTTACTGATGGGGATGTTGTAGGAGCAACACTGTGTATTAATATAGCAAAATACCAGAAAATTCACTGGGTCATAAGGAACAAAGATTTTACCCTGCAGGGTGGCAGAGTTTGCTCCAGAAAAATCAACCAAAGAAAGGCTATTGAGTCTTTTCAAGGAGCAGCTTGAACCTGAGCTCTAGTGTGAGTGATGCAGGTAAAGAGATTAGTTATTGGTTAATTTGGAATTTCCTGGAAAACTGCAGCACATATGTATTGGTTGGGAATTGCCTGATGCATGCATGTTTGGAAGCCTCACAGCCTACACACCACTTTTTATAAGTGGGGCTTGTCTATTTGTAGTTTATAGACAGATTTCATATTTTAGCCATGAGGTGTTTTTATTTTTTTAATTATTATTATTATTATTCACAGTGTGTTCATATTTCTATTGTACATGTGGTAGCTGTTGTGGCTTCCTGCATGCATCTTATGACCCACTTCCATATAATGGCTGGAACCTTCCATTTAGAATTGGCTGACACATGCCCAAAATTCCTGGCCAAAAGAACAAGTTCTCGAAATTGACAGGACAAGCAGTCCAGCTGGAAGGAGAATATATAAATGGAAAAACAAAATGAAAATCAATACCTAGCTTCCTTGCACCCAGTAAGTTGTAGACCTGGGAGGCATAAATAGTGAAACAGAGTTAGGAACGTGTTTTTGCCTCTGGGGACAAGGTGTCTACAGGTGGTAGAAGGATAACACATACCACCACTTGGTGCTTGTGCTTCTAGGAGAGATTTTAGTATAGTTCTAAGAAGATACTCAAAATATCTCAGAGAGTCATGCCATAAATGCAATCTCTTTTGTTTACTGTGGAGAAAATAATGTTAAAACTTTCCAGAGTATGTAGTGTACTTATGCTTTAAAGTAACCTGAAAATCTGCAGTATCAGAATTCACTCATAATACATGAGCTGAAGAAGCTAAAAATTCAGTAAATTCAGCATCCAAATAAGGAGTAGTTTTCATGTATTGAGAGCTAATAATTTAGCCTGGAAGACAGCAGACTCACTCTTGCTTGGAGTACTTAAAATAAGATTCAGTATACTTTAATGCATCTTTTGAAGATGGATGTGTGGTATGTGTATAAGGAAGCTTGGACTGCTGACAACTTTATTGGATTAAATCATTCAACTAGCATGTAAGATGAACCATGCAATATCATAGGACCAAATTCAGAACTTTCCTGATAGAAAGCTGTGCTTACAGAAATGGCTTCTTTGTTATGTTCTTAATATTTGAAGCATTCTGGGACAGAAGGATATCTAAGCCAACCCTGAATTTAGAGGCAAAGGCACACTTCAATTACCCCAGTAGATCTGGCAGCACTGGGAGTTGTTAACCGTTCTCATTTTCATGACCATGATATTACAAAATCAAACCCCCGCATAGCTGACAAGTTAAAAGAGTGAATGGCAATAAACCACGGTGCTGCTCAAAATGATGAGCTTGTTCTTTCACTGCAATAAATCAGCATTATTTCCTTGGCAAATGAAGCCTTAGATTTATTCCAGGTAAGGGTCTGACCAGCATGTAGTGTTTTGAAATCTGGAGAAACCATTTTTCTTGGTTGCAATGTGCTTCGTTCATCACAAAACCACAGTAAAACATTCAGAAAGGTTACTTAATACATTGTCAAAGTAAATGCATCTCTGTAAATCAGAGTCAGCATGGCCATGTCTCTGGTGATACTAGTGTTGCTAAGGTAACTACTAATTTCCACCCTAGAGTAAATATTATATAAAGCTGACAGCTTATTCAATTTTATATGTTAGACTTTGGGGCAGAGCATGTCTTTTATTTCTTCCTGTGATATTGACCCCGCTTCACTTGTGCACCCTCTTGGCTGCTTAAAATCCTTTATCCTTTAACCTTTATCACCTGACAAAAAAAGTATCAAGGTAACAGCCAGAAAATCTGATCCCTCTGGTCTCCTGCTTTCTCATATGCTTTGCTTTTTATTTCATGTCAGGTTATGAGTCAAATTTCTTGACTCCTACCCTGAAGCTTAGAAACAGCATCTCTAACACACCGTGTAGCCGGCTTCTAAGACATACAGCTGCTATCAGTGCAGTTTTCCCCACTTAATTTGAATCTCTGATTAGCAAATCCACTTGTCTTTCCCTTTTACACTTGTTGGAGTCTTTGGTGGGCAGCAGTTAGCATCTTGTTGAACTAAAACACAGCAGTACTTATGTGTTTGTAGGAACTCCTCTAAAGATATAATTTCAAGTGCAAAGTTCCCCTGTCTCATGGTGCACTTTGCTTTCTGCTATGCTGGCACAATCATTTGCTACTCTGTGCTACAGTGCTGATTAGGATTCTCTCTTAAAAATGAAAAAAAAGCCTTCTCTGACTGCCTTTTATATTAGCCCAAATCAATTCCCTGATTGGGTTGAAAGAAAGACCTATAAGCAGGCATCCTAACATAACTGAGCATGTTTGTCTGCGTGGCAACAGGAAAATGGGGATGTAAGGGAAGAAGGGCAAGGAAAATGAAATCCTAAATTTCAGTTTTCCTACACTCGTACCTAGGCATCCCAAACCCACAATATATATTTTTGAATTCCACATTTACCATTTTCTTCCTCACTTAAGAAGATGCAGGACTGCAGCTTTCATATTTAGGTCTTGCCTCAGCTTTTGATGACATTGTCTGAATACATCCAGAACACACACTCAGAATGTGCAACTAAATGTGTAACTAAATTCAAACACATCCTTTGAATTTCATGGAGTGACTTTGGTTTACACCGGCAGGGAAACTAACTTAAGAAGATGCAACTGAACAGGGCAAGCACCACCTGCACACCTGTCAGGCCTGTTCAAAGAAATGCTGAATAGCCACTGGCCTTTAACTGCTACATGAAATTACTTTTGAATAGAATCAGTTGATAAGAGGCTTAATCTCACTTGGAAATGCAGTGCAATGGAAAAAAAAATCAACCATGTGTTTATAATAAAAACCCTTCCCATCTTTTGAGAAAATAAGTTCAATTTATGAAATATCCACAAATTTTCACACACAACAAGAAATAGGGGGGAAAAAAAGCTTCATTTTTGTTTCTATTAGAGGAAAATTAAATAAAAGAAGATGATTTTCAAAGTATGGAAATAAGCTGGCCTAAATTCTTGAATTTCACACTTTTAACAAGGCTGCATGAAAGAAGGCTAGTTATTTATATGCTCACATCTATACATTCATCACATTTATGCTGCTTATTTTGAGAACAAAAGAACATAGGACATGTACCAAAAGATATGGCTTTGACAGCTTGCCAGATGTCTTGTTTTCCTCTGAAACAGGGAGCTAATCACTGCCTCACACTCAAGATGCAATCCTATAAACATTAAACTGCAGCAGTGGGAACGTGGGACTGAAAAACTTCTTCACAAGCTTCAGAAAATGTTTAAGTTCTATATCAGAAAATTATTGCTTTTGGGAGAGGCAGATCCCCATTCCAACCTCAGTGATTGAATGCAACATCTTTATATTTGTGAGGAAATATCATGGACTCTCTCAAGGAAAACAGCCAGGCAAACTGTCTTTAGTTTGCTTATCGTTCCAGAGAGGCTGAGGTCTAGGAATCAATTAAGATTCCAGAAAGCTCCTGGGAGCAGTGTGGGCTGTGTGTATTTATTTGCACAACCTCTCTGCACTCCTGGGCTTTTTGTCTGAATGGTTGTTTTCTATGCCTGTTTAGTCTTTGAAATCCAAACCAATAACAGAGATGATTTTATTAAGCGGACAGATGCCCTTAACAAACCAGACTGGAATCATCATTGCCTTTGACGTAAATTTATGGAGCAGTTGTCAGATGGTAATGACTTTCAGTCATCACCATCTCTGAATCTGAGGCTGTGAATTGGGTAATAATAGACTTGGTGTTGCATTACCAGTTTCCTGAGCCATGTAGTGTCCTGCATCCATCTTGGAAAGAATAGATCTCAATGTTCCTAGCAAAATGTTAGAAAATTAAGATTCGCTTTTCAATGTCCATCTGATGTGCACAGACTGAGAGATCAATTAAGATTCCTGCAGTCATGCTTGACTTTTAAAGAGAAGCTTTCAACATAAACCCTCCTTCCTTGGTGATTTTTGTGATTATCACAGCTAAAACATCCCTTTAGAACAAAACCAAAATTAAAAAAAGAGCTCCAAAGTTTAGCTCAATGATTTTCATCTCTACAAAGTAAGTAGAATCAAGGTCAAAAAATGCCATTTATGAATTTTTTAGGCTTAAAGCTGCACTGCCACAAGAAAATGGACGCAGATATTAACATCTTGTGCTGAGTTTTCACAAAAATTATTCAAAGGAAGAGATTTTTCTTCCATGAAGGAAATAAATTTAAAATAATATCTTTAAATCTAACTTAATTTTATAGTGCAAGCTAGTGTATGTACAGCCAATGATTTTATGCAAGACTGACTTACAATATTTGTTCACTGGAATAAACAAGAAAGTATTAGTTTAACATCTTTTAAATTAACCTATTTTGCAAGTGCACCTTGGTGTTCATGTCTCATGATACACCTTAAAGAGTGATGCTGAGGGACAAATGACCGTAAGTACCAAAATCACAGTGATCCTCAGGGAGTATATCACAATAAGAAACAAAATTATCAGAATACTTACAAATACATCCTAAATTCTTTGAAATGATTAAATCTTTCCTCTTTACTCTGGGTGACTGTAGTTTTACTGTCAATGGAAACAGGTCTTAAAACTCTGAATTTCTTACACCGGTCTACAGCAAGAAAACATGCATTAATGATGTGAGTAGCATATAGGAGATCAGCATTAAGCTAGTTAGAAGATTAATGTGCATGAAAAGGTCAAAACTAAAATAGAGTTAGTCAAATGTAAGAAACTGGTTTTATCTGATCTAAGTCAGTGTGACTATATATTGGTTAACTACTATACAGGACAAGAGTTGCTCCATTTTATCTCAAGGGATAACTGCTACCCTTGAAAGAAAGCATTTGGAAACACTTGATAGTGTTCCAGGATGGAAAAATTGAGAATTTCCTACCACAGGAGTCATACATAAACTTGTGCACTTTTCAGCCAGTGAATGAGTGGCTAATACTTTCCTACCCAGGTCCTTCCGAATGTCCAGACTCCATTTTTTCAACAGGACGTAAATTAGGGTGAGCTCCGTTCTCAGTTACACTGCAAACAATGCTCAGCAGTATGTGTCCTGTGCTACTTTGCTACAATTTTTCTTTCAGAGAACAAAAGACCCTCTACAACAATTTGTGGAGCACAGTAATTGTGGTGGTTCCTGTTCTACATTCACACAATCAGGAAAGTGTGTCTAAGACCTCCTTTGTACCTGTATCAAACAGTTATCACTTTTTTTCCCCTTAGCAAATAATAGATGTGACCATCTAACAGGCCTTTTCTAACACGGTAAACTTAAATCCTGAAATTCTGTGATCACCAATTCTCCTTTTGTCTTTAAATAAGTCAAGTTAAAAAGACTTTGGGAGTTTGTATCCAGCTCCCATCTCAGTGCAGGGATAATTTAAATTTAACTGTCTCTGGAAATGGAGAATCCAAAACTCTCTGGGCAACTGGGTCTGGTGTCAACCATCCTCACAGTGAAGAATTTTTTATCTCAGATCTAATTACATTTTTCCTTCCTGCAGCCTGTGTTCACTGCCTCTTGCCCTTTTACTGTGAAACTCTGACAGAAGTCTAGCTCCATCTTCTCTATAAATCCTTTTTAAGAAGTTGAAAGTGACATTTAGATCTTCCCCTAGCCTTATGTTCTTCAGTCTGCCACTACTGAGCTCCATGACATTTCTGTCAGCCCATTTCTTGGGGTTATTGAATTATCTCTGAATGACAGTCCTTCCCTCCAACTTGTTTGTTGGTCCCAGCACTGGTGTCATCTGCAAACCTGATGAGTATTTATCATCATTCCCACCACTCTGCTCATTAATAGAGACATTAATCAGTATTTGCCCCTGTATCAGCTGCTGAGGAATGCCACTAATAATCACTTGCCAGTTGGACTCCACACCACTGATCATATTTGGCAGCCTAGCAAGTTTTCCATCTGTCCAGCCTATTTTTACCACTTTGGCTGCAGAAATACTACTATGAGAGACCATGCCCAAAGCTCTACTGCCAACAGAACAACATGCTGTGCTCTCTCCTCTTCCACCAAGCCATTTGTGTAATCTCCAAAGGCAGCCAGAGCTTTGTAAGACAAAACTTTCCCTTAGGGAAGGCAAAGTAGATAACAAGTCAACATGTTGGGGGTATTTTGTGTCCCTGCAAACAGCAAACCAGTAGAATTTTCTCCATAGCCTTATTTAGGGCCAAAGGTGGACTGACTGGTCTATATTATCTGAATATTTATCCTTGCTTTTAATGAGTGTGGATTGGTTTGCCATTTTCTCATAATTTGTGACATTCTCAAGTGGCCACAGCCTCTCCAAGATGACAGAAAGAAGCCTTGCAATGACTTCAGATTTATGGTTCTCCCGTTTCCTTAAGCTATCCCTTTCCTGGCCCTCTCTACCATTAGTAGTCTACATTTCCAGGGACTGACACTGGACATGGGACAAGCCAGGGGCATGAAAGCCAACATTGCCCCAGTAAAGACTGAGTCAAAGAAGGCAGAGGGTCTTTCCATGTCCTTTGTGATTACGTTGCCTATCCTAGGTCACTAGTTCATTCTTTATCTTCTAAAAAATTGAGGGGAAACCAATTGTACTCTTTGTTAATATATTTAACCAAATAGCATAAACATTTTTATTGTATTTACACACCAGCTGTGAATGAATCCAAACTGCTGTAGTAAACAACTTCATAGTGCAATTTTCATAGTATTTCAACATATAAAATTAAACTTTTTTTTTTTTTTTTTTTTTTTTTTTAATCTCTGGTTTACGCTTTGCAACATTGCAAAGTAACCCCCAGCCTCTGGTAATTTAGTAAGGTAGCCATTTTTTGATCCACTGTGACTTTCAAATGTTTCATTTCTCTGCATAAATATTTTATCCTATACATTTACTGTTCAGGCTTAGCTAGAAACAAAACAAATTGCTCGAGGATTACTTAAACAGAAAGTTCTTAAGCTAAAGAGATCTATCCAGACAGCAAATCAACTCATGATAAAATAGCAATTTTCTTATTCAGGCAGGTCAGTAATTTTGTGTGTACTCTGAGGCTGGGAATAACAGCTTCATACCAGGCATTAACCTTAGGTCTCTTTGCCAAGTTTTCTTCAAAGATCTGTAAGGCTAGCTGTTATTGTCAGAAAGTGTACTTATGAATCAGCACAGACACAATTATACTGAGTGAAAGCAAGAATTCCGCTTTTAAGGCATATTAACGTTTTGAAATCAAAGTTTTAAAAAAACAAAACCAAAAACAATAACAACAAAATAAACAAACAAAAACACCAAAAAAACCCCCAAACCCAAACCAAACCAGCATCAACAAAAACACCAAAACAAACCAGACTAAAAAAAATGTCATTTGAAGTTGCCTTGGGAAGTTTAAATGGAAACTTTAAGGTATGCTGTGGCTGTGCTTACAGTCTGGTTTGATCTTGTGATTTTCCTTTTCCCTACAATACTAGCGCCATTCACAGCACACAATAGACACTTTACTCTTCGTAACAACTAGTCAATACTTTCTTTAGTTCTCCTAAGGATACATCCCTTTGTTCAGGCTTTATTTACTATGCACTCTATAAATCTACTCTGATTAGCATCACACAAGGGCTCTGTAAGAGCGGGAGGAAGAGAAGTGCATTCTCCCTGGCACCTCTCAATAGCTTCAGAATGCAAGTCCTGCAAATACAAACCTTTTCACAATGCATTTTCCAAATTATCCACATAAATGATACTGGAATACATAATTCCCTCCATACATAACCTTCCTTTCAAAAACTTATTTCCTGAACAAAAAATTTCCACATTTTAATAACTGAAAGAGAGATGACAGGTGGTGAGAGGTAAGCAGGAATACACAACTGTTTGTTCAACAAGGATAAAGAAAAAGGTAAAACAAAATGTCAAAGTGGCTCCTGAGCAGAGTTATTTTGTTCACCTAAATCCAGGTATGCCATCATGCCATATCCACACTGCACATCAGCTATAAGCCATCACATTCTCCTTGCCAGCAAAGGTAGATTTCGAAGCATGGAGGTTATTCACTTTAGCAAGCTTTAAAGTGAGGGAAAAGAACATGACATATTCTCCAGCCTCATGCTCAAAAAGGCTGAAATCTTCATGTTTCCTTGCTTGCAAAGCCCTCAGCCTGGAGATGACATGTTATAAGGTTATTTTTGTATTGCATGAAAACAGAGGAGGGAATGAAGTGCTACAGCTCCTGCCTTAGTCTCACCAGGCAGGTGACATGTACCACATAACATTTTGGTGTAAGCTCTGATCCCACTGAAGGGGGAGTTTTGTCATTGACAAGAAAAAAGAAGAGAACTTCCCTAGCTCTAGGCCAAAATTAGAAGATATGGATTGGTTTAGAATATGTAATTTCCAGGAAAGGAGTTTGAGCCTTTGTCTATGTTTGGATATTGTGTAAGACATTTTTGGCAAGAGAAGTGGTAAGCATCATAAGTAATAAATTATTAATAATAAAGCATCTACCCTTTCTTTCTTAATGTAATCATACCTATACACATATAAACATATCATACAGCTTATCCACATAGATGTATATTACTTTATATGTATTTATATGTGCATGTACTTAGGTTATACATGCTCCATGTATGCAATTACAGTCTGAAAGAATAAGAAAGGATTTCTTATATATTAAGTTTCTTTCTGTCAGTTCTGGTCATTATTTTCCCATTCCTTCCTGAACTCTATATACAAGGTAGGTCCTCAGCAATCTGGAATTCTGCCTCCTTCTGCAAGATTTTGGAGGGAAGGGGAAACAATTTTTATTTCTTCAGCTCAAACCACTTATAGGAAGAAGTTGGTACAAGTCTTTATAACACAAGGTGTCCTTATCCCATCTTATTGTTGGGGGAGATGGACTCACTCACTGTGATATGTAATGAAAATTATTGCATTCCCAGGGCAAGAAAGTCAAGATGTCTTCATGTTGTCTGGGAAGGAACCAGCAAATGAAATTTCCCTGTGGCCAGAATCACAGATTGGAGCAGAAGTTAAAATTTGAAACTTAACTACAACCTGACATTTGACCAAAGAGCTGCACTGAGAAGGTCTCAGTATCCTAAAACAGCAGACACGTGATGGCATGCTGCGAGTGCAATGGATGGAAGTAAATAAATTCCTTTCCTGCTACCTGTGTTGCTTGGTCTTTGTCAACCTCATTAATGCAAATAGGGGCCTTTTGCCTCCTGACAATCCATCACACATAAAGACTGGCCAGGAGAATTTTTTTTTTTTTAATGATCAAGGAACATAAAGGTCAGAGAGCTACCAAAAGATGAGAAAATGACTTAGCCATTGGAGGAAAGTGAGAGCAGTTGTCAGATGCTGTGGATTAACTCAGTCATTCCATTATAAAAGAGTTCAAAAAGGATAAAAAAGGTAACAGAGCTGTTACCATACACTCTCCAAAGCATCACCTGTGTATTCACTTTCAGCACCCTGATTCTTCTATTTTTACCAGAGTTATCCAATTATTACAAGTGAGTCCAGCAGGTGTATCTTCCAGTCTATATGGATAGAGCTGCACAAGGCAGAATCTATGGGCCACAACATCTTCTGGGGGATCCCTCTTTTGCAGGCATGAAAATAATCCAGGAATGGAAAATGGCTTGCAAATGGTCTGACAGATGTTCAGGTAAATGAGTACAGGATCTTTTTGCTATACAGAAGTATTAACAGGACTTCAAGGTGCACTGTAGATTAGCTTAGGAGAAAAAAAAAATGCATTGCCTGAAAATATTGCTCTCCTTTCACATGTTGCTGGTTTTAAATACAGCAAGTGATATTGATCCAGTTGATAAATCATTTGTTCCATCCATCCATGCTTGGAAACATCCAATCTATTTATAACCTCTAGTGGAGAGAGAGGCCCCTCAAAATTCTACTTATTTCAGTTTGCCCAATATTATTAAGGTATTTTACTCATGATACATTATTAAAAAAACCCCAACAACCAGAAATCATTTTATACCAAAAAAGATACATTGAAAGGAGCATCTCTCTAAGCAAGCCAGTTTCCAAGCTCATTCATGTTTTAAATGAAGGAGGAATATTTTCTTTGACCCAAATTTTGAGATATTTATTTCCTCAGACCTGTACAGAGGAGGTGGTTAAATCCATTTTGATTATGTAGTGCAAATATTGACTTGTTCACTTGTTACTTACATGTGATTCTTGTCTGACATTTCCTTTCTGCTCTGGATTTTATTATAAACTAAAGCATAATTTTTTTCCCTTGTTCCTCAGATGTTCTGTGTTGGAGTTAACAGAGGACTTACCATTACAGATTTTAGGAAGTGTCTCTATCTGATTTGCTCCCGTTTCATGAACTTTTTTAATTACTTCTTTTCAGAAGGCATGATAAAATACATTACAGGATATTTGACAATATGACCTTTGTGGGCTACAGGATTTAATTTCTAATGGCATATTGCCTAAATTAATATAAAATATTTTTATTTCTTGTAGAAATTAAGAAGTATGTTAAAAGATCAACAGATTTAATAATATCCTGTGATGTAATGGAATTACTGCTTTTAATGAAATAAAGTGTTTCCAGAACTGTATTACCATCTGTATTTTTACTTATATAAAAGTCAAGTTATTGATGGATGAAAAAAAATCAAAACTTATGACATTTAGAAACCCAGATTGTTAGTGATTAGTAAATATTAGTTCCCTAAGCATTTTGGATAGACTATCAACAACAGTATTAGATTTCTTCCCCTCATAATTAGGATAAATTTGAGTTTCCAAATTTTAAGAATTCTCCTTTGTCATACCTGTGCTTTATTCAAGAAATGTTAATCCTATATTTTCATCTCATGGATGATTTTCTTCTTAATCAGCAAAAGGAAATACAACCCTTAAGCAATGAGCTTCAAGAGCTTTACAACTGCAAACATTATCAGCAGATGAACTGTTACTTAGATAAAAGGATTAATATATTTTTTGCATATATGAACCCAAATAACTGAATTCAGATGTGATATATATATACAGTGAGCACCCTCAAATGACCATCTGATAGGACCTTTTTTTGCAGGAAGGTTTACCTGAAAGATCTAAAGGAATAGGAAATAGAGGCAACCTGGACATTGCTGCAGAAGGGGTGAAAATTGCATGAAATGTCATGCTGCCAGCCAGAGATAAGGTCTACAAGCTGACCAGAGGCCACAAAGAGTGCTAATGGAAATGGGTCTGCTGATGAGTTTGTATTTTGAGATTAAAAAATTTATTATTTTGTTGGCATGACTCAAAGATGGCTGTGCCAGGCGAAGGAATGAAGTACATTATAGTGAGTAGATAATGTGAAGTGACATTTTAACATCCAAAAACCAAAAATAATTTGGAATATTTTGAAATGTTCCACCAGCAGAAGAGAGATTATTCAAAAGAGAGACTTGCTGTACTTTTTTAAGGCTCAAGATATAAATTAAACTCAAAGGCGAGTTATTTGAGACACACAGAGTTTGAGTTCCAAAAAGAATAGCTTTATATTTTGAGCTAAAATATTCTGAAGTTAAAAAAAAAACAAAGAGTAGGACTGATGAAATCTAAAATGTCTCTGAGTTTCTATAAGATATATGAAATACAGTATGAGAAACAAGGGCTATTTTTTATTAATAATGCAGCATCATCTAATAGTGTTTCTCCTTCTTGCAGCTCATGTGTGATGGTCACCTCTCTTTTCTCCCCATTAATTTAAAACAAAATCTGGTCCAGGGAAAAATATGCAATGACACTTCTGTGTCCATACAGCAGGCAACATTTTTCCATAATGTGCATTTTATATCACTGTTTCCATATCAAAATCCTGAGACCAATTCTCAGGTCCTTCTGGTTTTCTTCCTGCTCACAATTTACCTGCAGATCAGCATGACCTCCTTTGACAACTGCTCTCTCACTGGGATGAAAGGCCCAGGGGTTACATTCTTGATAGGTCACTCACTTTCCCCCCAGATGATGTTAATTAACATTTTCTCTCTTTTTTTTTTTGCCTTTCCCAGGGGGCCAATGTGTATTTCAAAACCCTCTTACAGGTTTCCATCCTAAGTTCCCCAGGCAGGTGGCTTCACTTCTCCACCTATCTCCTGTTTTTCTGCCTTCACCTCCTCTCATGCTGCACTAATTCTGACACCAATCCACTCGCATCAAGTTGAAATCATCACTAGTAAATTTTTTTTTTTAATTTTTTTTTTTTTTTTTTACTTTGCTGCTATAAGACTGTCTAGGAGTCATCAGAGGAGTGAAGAAGATTGCAGGTTCCTAACATCCTAGACGTTGTTATGAGGAAATCATTGCATATCCTCAAGTTCTGGCACTAGCACACATTGTTAATTCCTGTCTGTCAGCCTGAACACAAAAGGAAACAGAATCCCAGTCAGAAAAAGTTGCATGAATCCAACTCCCCGTCTGAGATGACGCCTTCTCTTATTATTCTACCTGCATCACCCTGCACTGAGCACACAGACAGCAGGATGCTCTTACCCATGTCCTGGGTAATTCTGAGCATCACCAATGCCTGCCTGTTCCCAAGGCTGTGACCTTTATGCCTCCTCACTTACCCACTTCCATGCTTTGGTGTGTGCTGTCAGACTTGATAAGCAGAAACCCACTGGTTTTGCTTTCCTCTGTCCATTTCCTCCTACTCCCTTATCCATACAGGCTTGTAAATCTGACAGAGAAATATGGCTCCACCTAAGACTCTGGAAAACATCTTCCTTGGTTTATAAGTCTTCTCATTACAATGTACACAAAGATAGCAACAAAATTCACAGAGGAGAAGGGAAGTAATTGTAATTCTATCAAGACTTCTAATTCAAACTGCTTCAAATGTTAATAGATTTCCAACGCAGCACCAGCTAATCCCACACTGTCAATTTTTATAGTGGGAGAATCACCTGCCCTGACATGTTTAATGTGCTTTTTGTAACCAAGCACCCTGAGCCGCGATCCCATCTGTTCTCATTAAGGAAACGAAGTGGAGGTAGGTCAGTCCGTGGATGGGAATCCTCTAGGGACAGCTCCCACCAGGAAATATGTTCAGCTCTTACTGGAGCAGCCCCTGCCATCCCACTCAGCCCCATGCCCTGCCACGGACTGCCCGTGACAGCCAGCAAACCTCGGCGCTTTCCTCTCGCCTCCGTGTCCCCCTCCCCTGCCAGGGAGCAGATGTGGCCATGGTGACTTGCCCCAGGAGGTGACACTGCTCCCTCCGGGTCTGTGTTAAACCAACAGTGCGGTGAGTGGCAGGAGGCGCTCTGCTAATAGAGGCTTTGTCCTCGGGAATGAGAAATAAAATGTTCTCTGAACTCGTGGTCATTAAAACATCCCACAGAGCTTTTCACCAGGCTGGGGTTCAGCACCGGTATCCCCATCATATTGCAACACAGGTAATTGCATTTCACCTGCTTAAATTCTCCTGGTGCACCAGCTAAATTCTCCTATTCACCTCCTGAGCTGAAATCAGTGGCACCAGCAACACAAAGGTTGCTACTACACCCTGCCCTGCTGATGGCTGTGTTTCAACAAAGAGCATCGTCCCTACATACAGAGAATTCCAAATCCTTTGCAGAGCATCTTGATGCATGTGAGTGGTGCTACACATGCACTCAAAATAACCAGTCAATAACGGGAAAATTGTGCAGTACTAAAGGATTTCAAAAGAAATTAGGCTACTTTCCCCAGAAATCATTAGCTCAAAAAAAAAAAAAAATCATAAACCCAGCATATAGAAATTAATATCTTGGTCAGGTAAAGAAGTAAACATTTCTCTAATATAACTGAGAGTACAGGTATTGATTTCTGAGCAGATAGGGTACTGCAGCCTCTAGCAAGCCTATGATTAAATCACTAGCTTCAGCTCTGGCAGCACTGTTTCCTGCAGTTAAAAAAAAAAAAAAATTAAAATATATATGCAGAGGATATCTCCAGGTCCCCAGAGCTGTTCCTCTGAGTAAACTGGCAAAATGTAAATATCTCCCTGAGGGATTCTGATCTAGTGCTTGATTACCTGACTGAAGTTGATCATTTTAGTACTTCCTTGAACAGGAGGGAGTTTCTGCCTTCCAGACATGATTTGCTAAAGCTCTGAATGGAAATAGATTAAAAACTGCAATCAGTCTCTATGGCAGGGCTTTCTGAGCATTCTGTGGGCACACAGATTTGGTGTTCTCACAGGTTCTGACCTGAGTCTCCAGGAAGTTAACACCACTCTTTCTTTGCTTTTACTGGACTTTAACCAAGGCTTCCCACTTGGAGGCAGCAGGCACTGCTGAGATACAATGCTCCTACTGCCAGAAATGGAAGGTTTCATATAACCCATCAGCAGTAGCCACAACTGTGAAAAAGCAAAGGTCTTTTAAACCCTGTAACTTATCACAAGAGCAATCTGTGCCATAAACTGAGAAAGCAGAGATCTGATTAAAAAAACCCCACTGAAATTGGTGGGCTGGGTTGATTTAGAGGAAAGCAAAACCTAAAGATGCCTTGGCAAAGCAAAATTTTGTTATTGATCATCATATTTCTTACAGATTCAAGATTCAGTTCAAGAAAGTTTATCATCTTACTTATCTTTTCCCCTTTATCTGATGGAAAAACACAGAAACAGAAAATACCGTGAAAAAAATTTATTTAAAGCTGCTTAAATGCTCAAATATTCAGTGGTATACAAAGGGATATATTGTTCCCACTTTAATTTAAAACAATGAGAAACTAGAACATTAAACTGATAGGGTTTTTCTTATATACAAATTAAATGAGGAACTTAAATGGCAAAAATGAAGCACCATTGAAACAGCAGCCCCAAGCAGAATGGTCTGCTAAAAAGGGTTAGAAAAAATTTCTCTAAATATTAATAAAAAAAAAAAAGTTACTGGAAATTATGCATCTTAATTGAACACCATTTATTCCTTATAAATATTTTCTATTTAAGGCCTAATGTGCATTAAATATTTATGAAATCTTTATTAAAGGAATTTCACAGTGGTGCAATAACTTTCGAATTGCTGAAACGATAAGGCAAAGAAGTCCTAAGTTGGCAGATTTGATTTCTAGGGAATTAACAGGGGGCTCCTCCCAGACCTATGGACCCAAACAATTTACACTCCATGGCCTGGTCACTCCTGACCAGGGGAGGGCTCTACTATGGGAACATGGAAAGGGTCACAGATGATGCTGCCTGGACCTGTTTGCCTGTCATGATTCCTGCCAAGACACGTTCGGTCACTCCAGGAACCTGAAGTCTATTAGTGCAATTATGATGAGCCCTGTGCTATAGTAAACAGGCTGTAGAATAAAAAATGTACACTATAGGGAGCTTGTGCTACATCAAGACTCTCTTCCTGACAATAATATTTCATCAGGAAGATATTGTTTGTACCACCTCTCCCTCTTTGCTTCACTTGAGGAGGTAGCTATAGTTATGAAATGTGTAAATGCTTTTATTTTACATCTTTCTCTTTGTTCCTTCCACTTCCCCTTCCCTTCTAACATGTTTTTATATCTCTTCATGACAGTGATACTGTCCCACAGGGAACATGTTTTGCTAGTGTTTGTTATTGTTACTATCAGTATGTTCAGCAAATCATTTTATTCTTCAACTCAGGAGTAATTTTTTCTTAATAATGAAAAAATTATAGTGTTCTTCTTATACAAGTATGATGTGAATTATTTTTTTTCTGAGCTTTAATAATCAACATTTTATTCTGTTTCAAAGCTCACAGAATCGTTTGGTTACTCCTAAATATCTGTAAGCACTTCTCAAGCATCTTTCAAGCAAATATGGAATCATAGCCAACTGAAGTGGTAGAAAGAATGTCCAATCTGGAATTCCCAGAAAGATTTTTTTCTTATAAACAGAGAGACATGGGCAGAATACTGTGTCTCAGTGTTTATTTAGTGTGTTTTTGCCTTGTAGACTTTGCAGTGGAATAATGCAACAGATCTTAGCAAATCACTTCTGCTATTGACCTTGTCCTGTTATCATCCATCACAGGGAAAGTTCTCTTTTGATGTGCATATCATAAGCTTGTCTTCAATTTTCAGTAATATATTAAGAAAATGAAGGAAACAGAGGAGTAATAGCAAAATGCAACAGCATTATTTTTCCCCTTTTGAAATTTCCTGAACTGCATTTTTCTTTCAAAGCCACAAGCTTTCTGGGCATATTTTTAGAAAATGCCAGAAGATTCATACTCCTAGCTTCAGAAGCAGGTTTCCTGGCTTTGTGCTGGCCATACAAATGTGAGGGCTGGGTTTTCTCCTCACTCAGCAATCCCCTTTCTCCCGCGATGCGCGATGCGGGATTATGTAATTCGCACACAGCGGGAGCAGATCCCTGTCGCCTCGCCGAGCACGGATGAGGGAGCATTTTGCTGCAGCTATTAGCTTGAAGTGTGTTTGGTCCTGCCTAGTTGACACTGCTCCGTTTGTCTTAGCATTTCAGTTTGAGAAAAGGAGGTGAGCCTCACCAGCTCCGCTCCCGTCTCTCACAATTTCTTCTCTCAGGAAGAAAGAAGATATTCACTGAATTTAGCTGTTTGTAACTACCAGTGAAAATACTTTTCCTGACACTGTCAAACTCTTTCTGAAAGCAGAAGCTGCTGTTCTTCTGACCCAAAGTCTCCACACTTTAGGCAAAACCCACGTTTAGTATTACAGAGTAGAATTCTAAATTTCAACAAACTATTTTTCAGTCCTTAGGCTCTCATCTCCATGGCAACTGGGGACATTTGGGAAAATCTTGAAACTATGGAGTAGACACACACTTTATATTTTATTAATGCAATGTTTCCTAAGGAAAGTCCAGGTGACTGTGAATTCCTTCTTTTCTCTATACCTAACTTGGCCTTATTTTCTAATATTTTCTTGTTATTGCCCAGCTCTCCTCCAACCTCAGCACAATTCAAACGGAGCCCTCTCACTTTTCCTTCCATAGATATCTTCCTGTTAGTCTTGTCTCAGATTCAGGAAAACCTTAACTTTTCTCCAGCTGAGTTACACAATTTGTAATCCTTTTTTTCAGCTGTCCATCCATATAATCTCATGCAATATAATCTAGATCTTGAAGGTTCTTCAGGCACTTGAGCTGTCCGGAATGAGAGGAGAAATGAGTTTTCATCCAAGTCTTCGTTCTTGTGTGTCTCAGCTGCTGCAGTTTCCACCCCTGTGGCCTAAATGCCATATGTCTTCACTTCTATCTGTTCAAACCTTTCTGCCAAAATAACTGTTTTGGCTCATAGATTCCTGGCAACAACTCCCTCATTTATCTCAGCAAGCTCCTTACTGAGTATAAGATATTTTATGGGTTTGCCATTTTATAGCTACTATCGTCAGCAGTATCAGGGCTGAAGGCTGGATGGTAGAAGTGACAATCTGAACAATGTGAAGGAGAACAGCAACACCATTTTTTTAATGCTTACAACCATATTCACAGCGTTCCTGCTCCTGTTTTGCTTAGAATCAAGATGGAGCTGCAGGTGTTGCTTTTCACCCTTTTCTCTTTTTAGACCTGTGAACACCTCAAAGGTATAAAACAGATTACATGCTATTGCCCCAGATTAAAATTACTTTTCTTTTTCAGAATGAATTCCCAGATAACTCTTCCTTCCTTATTTTGAAACATCAATTACCTCTCACAGTATCCAATTTGGAAGCTCTGCAGAACAGAAACGCTTTTCTTTCTATGTTTTTGTAGGATAATTTTGCATAACATGATGCAGCAGTAAAGCTTGAACCCTTAGGTGTTAATACAAGATAGATAGACCAAGAGAAACCAAGAGAAAAGGAACAATTGCATCACTTAGGACTTGTGCTAGGGAAATGATGCCGTCAGACTAAAGCAGATCAACAGAGATGGATCCCACAAGATAAAATTTTGGATCATTTATCCTCTTGCTCCCTGGTGTTCCAGAGACCCCAGAATAGCTGTTAGTTTTTAACTGATGCAATTCTTTGAGTTTGTGTTTATTTTTCTCCTCTCTATATTTGATTTCCTTACTGAGGACAAGGAATCATGGGTGGGAACACATATTCTGATTTTTAATCCATTCATTCATTATACAACAGGTGAAAAAAAGAATAAAAAAAATTCACTTAGAGATAAAGAAAATTACAGGAACACGGGATCATAAACATTCTATTTTTTCATGATATATTACATTCAGACTTTGAGTGCAGCTCTGCAACACTGCTTGGGGCTTTCAGTATTAACTGATGTTTCATGTGATTGCATTAGTTATCTTTTTTTTTTAATAAAGTTTAATATATTTTTGTTAGTGCACCATCAGATAGCTAATAAGGTATAAAAAATGTCATTAGCTTAACCTCAGAAAGATAACTTAACTAGTGAACTATAAAATTCTGAGCTCTTTTAAGCATCACCTGGAGAACTGGGAGGCATCTTGTCTCTCCTTAATTCACAAATCTAAAATTGAATATCCTGCAATACTTGAATAAGCAAATAATGAGTGCTGCTTATGCAGTTACCTCATAGATATGGTCACTGCCAGAAAGGGCAAGAAAGAAGAAGCAGATGTGAGGAAAAAAAGTGAAAAGATATTAATGAGATTCCAAATGCAAAGGGAAAAGTCATCATATGCTTAAAATAAAACTATGAATTTGGGGCTTTTTTTTTTTTTAATCTAAACTCATCTAAGGATTACTTTTTCTAAGGAACTGTGTCATCTCAATAGATAACTCCAGACAAGAAATTTGACCTGCACAAATGAACATGTATGTCTAAGGAGACCTCCAAGCAAGCCCATGGGATTCCATATAGGTTTTGCAATAAGGAAAGTTACATGACAATTAAGTTTTGGTTATATTCTCTATAGCTTTATAATTAATACTGTTTATTACATCTCTCTATCTCTACATATAGGTACATACACAACCACAAGGATAAAGGCTGGTCATTTGCAATGGTTCTTTGTTTAATATTGAAGAAAAATCAAATGTTAAGAGCAAGCACAGAGTTATAGTGCTTTGAATACAGCTTATTTTAGGCAGCAGAAACTTGCTCCAAAAAACACCAAGAATCAAGACTCCACTCTATGCAGTTCAACTTAGTCTCCCTTGTTTAGTATGAACCACCATATGAAAAGTTACAGGGATATCCAGTGGATGAACCATAAATTGCAATTTAACAAGCCTTTAGATACAGCTGACATTAAAATATAAAGCAAAAAAAATGTATTTTCAAAACTCTGAATGGCAATCTAGCAGATGAGAATTTCAAATTTAGTGAAAGTTATGGAATAAATTATGCCAGATGGGGATTAATATTTGCTTGAATTTAGCCTTGTGTTTATAATTTCCATCTTTATAATTTACAACAATTCTTCCTTCATTATTTAGGCAAAGAGATGGAGGGGAAAAACGGTATATAAAATCTTTTGTCACCTTAACTACAGAAAGTCTGTATCATATTTAATAGCCCTTATACAAAAATAGGCAAGTTTCCTCTACTTCTTAAGTAAGAGTGGAAAAAGGCCAGCCCTTTTACTTCTTTTGTTCTTCAATAATCCATTGCTTTCTTGTCCATTTTAGTATTATATCTCAAGCAAAATCTCTGTTTATTCTTCATGCTCCTAACCCATTTTTTTACCACTGCAATTATCTCTCTAAGTACATTATATGTAGAAGTAAAGCATTTGGGGAGTGAATTCTTATGAAAAGGTGACACAACAAGAAAAAACATACTTTAATCTGTGAGCCAGATCCTCCACCGCAACCTCACAGCAGAGCTGTAGAATTAAATAATAGTAATGCTGTTCAACTGGCAGCGCAGCTTCACCTTTCCCCTTTCCTTATGTTTTCATCAACAGAACCATCAGGAAGGAAATTATAAGCAGTTTTTATGAAAATTGAAAAAAACACCCCTGCAACCCTAATAATTCATTGTAATAAGATACAAATTAAAAAACAAACAAACAAACAAACAAACAAACAAAAAAAAACACCAAAAAACCCCCAAAAAACCAAACCCAAACAAATGGTCTCTCTGTATATGGAAATGGTTAAACAAGTTATTCCTACTTCTGCCTTTGGACATGGTCACACATTCTGTACACTCCGTGCTGGTGTCCTGGTTATAGGCACAAAGTGACTTATAAAGGAAGGATGTATTTAAACTCTGTGACTTCACAGCTCTAAGGTGTTGCATGTCCAAATGCATACAGACAGCCCCAGTCCCACATCTTTTGACTTTTCTGCTTTCCACAGGTTTATATCACTTGACCATGACATCTTGATGAATTGCATTTCAGCTTCTTGAATCTCAGATGGGTGAGAAACTTTTTTTTTTATTTTTGGAATCTCAGCTTACTATTTGAATACCATAAGATCAATGCATTTAGTGCTGATGGTTTGTATCACTCCCAGCTAAAAATAAGTTCAGCTGAAAAATCCCTTCTGCTGTAAGAAGAGCTGTTAGGTGCTGTAATTGAGACACAAAACAAAATGCTTTTACTCTCTGAGACAGGGACTAGCAGGTTGCCACAACCACAAGGTGGAAAAAGAAGAAACAAAAGCCTTCTGTTCATAAATGATTGTGGGACTCCACTCTTCTGTCTTTAGCAAAAGTACCCTGGAGTGAGTTTGCTGCGCCTGATGATGAGAACTTGGCCATACCATCTGCTTGATGTGTTTGCCAGCTTGATGTGTTTGACTCCAGCCAAACACAGACCTATGCAGGTGAAGAATATGAGCAACCTGATCCATCCAGCTACAGTGAGCAGTTCTGCAAAGACATCTGTTGGTGTTTTCTAAAGACCTGGATGTCTGCATCTATCTACCCCTTGGCTTGTGGTTTTTGCTCCCCACAGGGAAAGCATCACCTCTCTTAACCTGCTGGCAATGCTCTGCCTCTTGCAGCCCAGGAAGCTGATGGCCTTTGCTGCAAGAGAGCACTGTCAGGACATGGTCAGCTTGGTGCTCATCAGTGGCCCCAGGTTGTCTTCTGACCATCTCATTTTCATCCAGACAGCCCTCTGCCTTTATTTGTGTTGCAGTTTATTCTTGTCCAGGTGTGGCACTTTGAATTTCCTTTTGCTTGAAGTTTTACTCCCACTTCCTTCACAGTAATACAGTAAAGTATTTAATTAATTTTTACCACAAAGACCTGCGCACAAAAGATGAGCTGAACATAAGAATCAGTATCACAGCAATGCAGGAGGAAAAAGAAAGAAATTTTGGAACAGCTTTGTGAAACAACAGCAAAGAACGTGGTAATGTTACTCAAAAGCAGTGACAGAATATTCTTCATTCAGCTTGTAACCTTCTATCATAAAACAATGCATGTGCCAAAGGAATTGCAGCACACAGGCCTGCAATATTCCTTTTACTTTGCAAACTTCGCCTTTGGAGTATGCTCGGATTTTAAAAAAATGGGTACTTATAAAATGTTCACTTCACCAAGTGTCATTCATATATCACATGCACGGTAAGCAGAGCTGACAACAGCAGCTAGAAGTAGCATCTATGAGTCACTTCCTGTGACAGGACTCTCTCCAGCTTACTCTGGTTATTAGACTTTTAGCCCCAAGGCTCAACTTTTTTCCTTATTTTTTTTATTTCACTTTCCTATGTCACTTAACATATTTCTGTTTCTTCCAAGAAATAAACTGATTTTAAGGTTCCATCCTGATATGAGAGTATTCAAATTGTTCTCCAAAAGAATATCCTCCTATTCTTCTAAGTTGCAAGCTTCAAGAATCTCAGTTCACAGGTAGCAATGTGTTAGAATTTGGCTAATCTCCAGCACTAGATACTGTTCAAAGATATTCCCTGAAATTAATCCTCTTAGATATGATGACTCCTTTGCTACAGAGTCTCAGAAGTGAGAGCAGGGACCATGGCAACATAAGAGAGAATGAAACCGTTTTCTGGAGTATAACAATGAAAAACATCTTATCCCAGACATCATCCCTTAGAATAATCATGTAAGCTTAAAAAGAGTCCTCCTTCCTGTCTTTATACCAGAAGTACGCAGATAAAAGATATCTGCATTCATTGAAGAAATACTTTTGCCCATTTGCTGTAGTCACTTCACACCTTTGGGCATTTAAGTGTATTCTGGGTTAAATCATAATGAATGTTAGTTGACACCAATCTCTACAGAGTAAGGTCCATTACAGGAAATAAAGAATCCCATATTGACTTCAGGTACAAAAGCAGACTCACTGGTTTATAAGACAGTTATCCAGACAGTAAATATAGAAATGCCTAGCATTGCCAGGTCAACATGAAACTTATCTACACAGCAACAAAAGGGGATTTAAAAACAAGAGTAGAAAAAAAAAAAACCCAAAACCCAAACCAAACCTAAAAATAACATCAACAAAGCATTTGCAGATTCTCTTCTGAATACTTACAAAACATTTATCCTTTGGAAAGTTTCAGTCCTAAATACTCAAAGATTTTGGCCCCCTCTAGGTTCCAGTAAGCACTGAATTTCTTAACGGATCAAACCTAGCAAAGTGTTCCATTATGTCAGCCAATCCCATTGACAAGCTGTAAGGAGACAGAGAACCACAGCAAATGCAGTATTTGTGCCCTTGAAGACAAGTTCACTAATTTTCTTTGTGATTAAAAGACAGTAAAAGAGATGAGATAGAATTATAGTTGGGTGTTTAAGAGTTCGCACTTCTAGTGGCAGCTGACTTAAAAATATAATAATTGATTACAAATATTCCACAGGAATCATGCTGAAGTTCTAATGCACATGTCTGAAGGAAAAGCAACTTTAACGCAGTTAAGGTGCTCATTACCACAACTATCTGAAGGGGAGTTTAAATTACAAGCTTCTACCTAAAATGTCGAACTGGCCCTCTAAATCACTCCCAGATCCATACAACACACAGTGACATGACCAGTATGTCTCAATTTGTTTCCTGGAGATGATCTAAAAGAGACTGCAGCATGAATTTCAGGAGGCACAAAACCAAAGAGAATAGATTTAGATTGCTCCAAACAGTATTTCCCTCTAAACTCCCTCCCTGCATTTCCCTCTAAAATCTGTAATGTTCTGCATTAAATATTAGGCTGTTGGTGGCTCAGGGCATCTGGAGAAACAATGGCACATGTCTTAATGTGAACCATTACCTATCAACCAAAGCAACCCCCAAATTCACCAGGCATAAAATATAATTTGTTAGGGAAGGGGGCATATATCCAAAAAGCAGTGTTAAGTTTTCTAAAGAAACAGGAATAAAGAAATTAAAATCAATAAGACCAAAAGAATCAGACCATTGAATTTTCTTCTCTATTTTGCTGGTTTTTTGCATCTTCAGCTTAGTTTTCCTAATAATTGTTTTGCCAGTAAAACACAATGGTTCATTCTGGCTGGCACAGATTAGGAAATTGTTCACCTAGAAGAAAGAGTGGTATCCTGTGAAACACACTCACAGGATTTCCAGTAACACTTCTATTACATTCAGTGAAGCCATTCCATGTGTTTTCTTTTTCTTACTTTCTTTTAAATCATTTTCAGTCCAAGAATTTCCAGGAGAACATAATCTTGAAATTTCATGAAATCACTCAGAAAGAAGTTTCTTGTCAGAACTCTTTTCAAAGTACTACATTTGTGAAGAACAAAGCACCATCTCAATTGAGTCAAGATATGAAGGCAAAAGTAGTTTTCAGCCTCAGGAAATAAAAGAAAAAAAAAAGCACAATAAACAGTGAAATAGTTGGAATAGAAGAAATAATGATGAAAAAATCCATCTTAACTTTAGTTTGTATCCAGAAGCTGTCTCCATATAAATCCAACTAGATACCTGATGCAACTGAAGCGTCTGGAAAAAAAAAAAAAAATTGCCTGAGAAGGGAGACTGAACTTTTCTGGTAAAAACCTTTCAAATAATGGACAAGCAAGATAAGCAACAACTTATCTTCAGTTCAAGCAGTAGAGAAAGTTTTGATCTCTGCTAAAGTCTGAGTTTTGGCTTCTCTGTTGTGAGCATGTTGGCAAAGAAAAGGACCATTTCTTATAAGAGACTGCTGAGGCCCTTGAAGGGCGTCATGCTGAACTAACAACATGACTGAGCAAGCAGAACAAGCCTAGGGACTAATTCCTTGTTGGGATCTAGGAATGGGAGCTAAGGGGAACCACGGATCACAGACCATGATGTGGATATTAAATATTGTTATATTTAGGCACTCATTCCAAGGTCCTAATGACTTAGCAAAAACTAATCCAGCTCCAAGAACCTCATGGACTATAGCAGCAAAGGGAATTAATATCTCCAAACTCATAGGAATGGTCTAATATTTCTAGGAAAACCCCCCATTTCCAGAATTGGCCTCTGAGAAATTTTAAATATGGCAGATAAGGGCAGAGGGAATGTTTTAGTGATTGATATTCCACAGAAAAATCAAAATCTAAAAGGTGTACATATGAATGATTTAAAAGGTACAGCCGTGAAAAAATAGTTATATTTTAATTTACAGTCTTTGCCACAATAAATCTATTTGATCTGCCAAGCTGCAAAGAAGTTGTATAGACTAAAGATCTGAAATACAGAAGAAATCAAGAAGAGCTTCACTTCTGGCTTATCTGTGGCCAGAGTTTCACTCACTGGGTTGCAAGGAGTAATTTCCAGAGTGTACTGTAGTGTAACTGAGTCAGGCAGCCACATCTTCCCAGTCCTCTGCCACTCATTTCTCACATTATCACTGATATTTCCACTAAAAGTTTTCCTGAATCAAAGTTTCCTCTAATAGCATGACCCTTCTTGAGTATGAAACACATCTAAATAAGATGACATATTTAGATGGTAGGTAAATCCTTAATGCCAACACCAACAGCTTCAGAGAAGGGAAAATGTCATTTTATTCTTAAAAGGAGACCAAAATACCAACTGATAAACTGGTCAAACAGGGCTGGATCACAATTTATTTCTGACCTTTTAATGTCTTCAGTTCCCAATGATTTTCTGTCATTTCTGCCTAGCTTGGACCCGAGACCTGTCCCAGAGGTGTTCAGCTTTATGTGGTTACTTAACTTGCAGCCTCCATCTTCGAGATCTGAAGATAAGTAACTAATTGTTGCTGAGATACCCTATGATTTATCAGCTGTCCAGATCTACCAGGCTGTAGAAAGCCCTACGTCTGGAAATTTTGTTGTACTCATTCTGCATGAGACAGAGTTTTATATGATAACTTGGTTAGAGCCTCCTGCTGCTGCTGTCGTTATCAAAGGCCAGGATGAACCCCTGCCTGGTGTTCTGCTAGGCAGCCATCAAATCACTTTTATTTCAAACTTACCACTCTATATTGATATGAAGCAGAATAAACTCATTTAAAAACCAACTAAATACACACAAGTATGAACTTCCATATTATTATATTCCTCTAGAAATGAGACTGGTTGTTGTCTGAGAAACACATTTTGTTCCTCTGTGCCCACCTAGTGCACACACAATGCAGGCAGTGCATGGAAAATCCCTCCACTAATGTTTATGCTGCCAAGTGTTTTATTTCATATCACTTTGCCTTTTATTTTTCTATATAACATCTGAGCAGCTGACAAAGCACAGATGCTGCAGGAAAGTAAAAAAGACTATTTGAAACAGAATTCTGCATTTTTATGTGCTTTAAAACAGCCATTTATAAGGAAGTATTAAACACTTCTAAGAAAAATGCCTCTTTGAAAGACAGACTGAAGCCCATTCAGGTACAGGTGTGTACAAGGATTACATCGAGATAACAACAAAAATGCTTCAACAGTATGCCCATAGTTTAGAAAAAGAAGAAAAAAAGCCACACATCCATCAAGTCTGTTGTTTATCCAAAGCAGTTATTGCCCTTGAGTTACATTTCTAGACCTTATTGAAGAACAAGCGATACATTGTTAGCGTTTAGATCAATAAACAATTATTTTTCTTTGTGAGATGCTGAAAGGGGATTTAGAGACTTTACAGGTAAGAGGCAGAATTTACCAGTGGCTGTCAAACAACTGCAACATGTTCCTTCTCCTCCTCTCTTTGTCTTGCTCTGTCAGAGGACCCTGGTCTGATCCCAGCCAGCTCCTTGCCCCATGGTGTGAATTCCCACTGGATCAGCAGGAGGCTCAGTTCCTTCCAGTGGCAAGTCTGGCTGTGGCAGGGGCTTTGAATGGTTTTTTTTCCTGCAACTTCCCCAACAGCCGTGATTTACCTCAACTATTGCTTCATCAGTTTGCAATGATTTCAGCTTTTAAATAAAATAAGGAGATCAAGTGACAAGTTTTGCTTCCCTGCAAACACATAAATAATGCTGCATGGTAAAGAGCTTCTTCTCAACTGAAAAGCAGAACAAGCACTCCACTTTCTTTAGAAGTGAAGTAATTAACGCAGCCAGCCACAAGCATTTTGTAAATAATGAATGGCCTGAAATCCCAAACAATGTGTCTGTTTCCCTTATGCATCCCCACAAGCTCCCATTTTCATACTGGCCCACTTACAATGTACAAAAGGCTCCCAGAGTGGGACATTTTAGCCCTTTTTGATAATAACGTTATCGATCAGCTGGGTTTGCTAACCAGCACAGTGTTATCCTGTTCCTTTCTCATTTTCTCACTTGCTCAAAGAATCTTCTGAAAGCCATCCCCTCCCTCTGCCTTGTTACTGCCTTTACAAGGCTTAGTTTGATCAATTGCGTCAGGAATGAAGCTTAGATTCATGAGCGTGGTAAGATCTATAAAACAGATCATAAATTGGTTCTGAGGGAGCTTAGTAATGATAGTTTGCTAACACCTTCTACTACTAAATACTCTCTTGTCTGATTTTTAGTACCACAAGAACAACTGAATCCCAGAAAACCTTAATAACAATGTGCCACCAAAGCCAGTTATTGTGAACTGAGTAGAGAATGAGACTAATTGATGCTCTCTCCTAATCACTGGTGCTGTTGAGATGGCAGCCAATGCCCTCAGACCAGATTCTGCTTCCCCTTGTGATACATCTCTTTGGTTGTACTCAGCTGCTCCAGGGCAAGCTCATGCAAACAAAATCAGTATCTTCTAAGGATGCAGCAAATTTTACTTGAAACTCTGATATCAAAGTGCTGTACAAGCATTAAAAGCCCACTAAATGGTATGTGGTGTGAATAAAATAACAGAAGAACAGGAAGCTCATGTTTGGCTGTTGCAAATGATTTTGCAAAAGCCCTGGATAAAAAACCACGGAACCCTCAATAATATGACCACAACATCTGAACATGGAGTGACAACTGCTACATACCTCATTGTTAACTAAGAATTATTCACCCTCATCAGTCT
The DNA here is from genome assembly GCA_013401135.1 of Cettia cetti. Taxonomy (NCBI): domain Eukaryota; kingdom Metazoa; phylum Chordata; class Aves; order Passeriformes; family Sylviidae; genus Cettia; species Cettia cetti. Next base: position 46,163 of record VZUI01074947.1, read on the forward strand.
AAATGCATGAATGTGTTATCTCTTGTTTCCCATTTTGTGAGATTAAACACATTTCCTATGTGCTGTATATGTATAGGTAACCTTGGGCTCTTTTTTCCTCAGTTTGTTTCATGAGCAGTGAAGTGTGGAGCTACCAGATCTGCCATATCTTTCACAGAAATGTACACTCAATATCTTTCACAGAAATGTATACAAAACAGTAAAAAGCAGCATACTCTTTACTACACAAACAACAAACTAGGAATTATCTTAATAAATAAATAGGGAGCAGAATGTGAACAGAATTTCCCCCATATATGTTTTTAAAATATCACAGGTTAGCATCAACTTCCCCATCTCTCTATCACTGTCCTACAACAATTAGCTAGATTGACAAAGTTAGAAGAAATTTTTAAAAAAATTAAGATGGAATAAATTCTACATTGAGGCTTTAGAACTCTTCCTTGGATCATTTTAGGGTTTCGGAAAAAAACCCAATAAGAACTCAAATGATGCAATTTCTCAAACGGTCATGGGTGCTCCTCATGCAGTCACTGAAACTGATGAGTGAGGTTAAAAAAAACAAACAAACCCTAAAAGTATTTTTAGATTTGATAAGAGGTCTCAGATGTTACTAACAGCACACCAGAGTTCTGTTTGAGCAGGCTACACCTGTTATCACAATACTGTAGATTTGAAACAATATTGATGATGCATAGACTGGGAAGAGATCCAACCTTACTCCTTTGCTAAACCACACATGCACCAACCTTCTGTAGGGATGTCTTTCCCTAACAAGAATGCATCACAAAATTGGGGATCAAAGAGCAGCTTTCATTCCTCTCCACTACAATTTGTTCTGAGTCATCAGCTTTCCAATCCACTCCCCTTCCATATCAGAGAAAAGACAGAGGTAGTTTGGAAATATCCTTGTGGTGGATTCAAAGAAAGGAGCAAGGATAAAGCAATGGACATTACCTGAGAAATTCTGAGAAGACTAATAATCTCAGTAGTGGAGTTACCCCACACAATTACTCAAATCAATTCAGGATATCATTATGAAATGAAAAAAAGCCAAAAAAAAAAAAAAAAACAAAAAAACACAGAGAGAGGATCTACGTAGTAATCTCTGAGGCAGTATGCTTTTACTTCATAATTTACCTATGAATCTTAATTGGTTTTAAAATATTTTCTATATTTCTGTAGAAATGCAGAAAATCCTTGCACTTTATCATCTTATATTCCCTACTGAAATTTCTCCTTCCTAACTGATCTCCAAGAATCACTTCAGAATACCTTGATGAGTGATAACCTATCACTCAGACATTAATTCATTTGATATACTGCTATTGAGTTCTAAGATGCTTTTTGAAGCATGAAAATAACACAAATGGGAAAATGATCACTGAGAAGCACATTCAGCTTTTTAGGTTATGACATAGGATTTGTTTCTCAACAGTCACAGGGAACTTATTTCCAAAAAAGTCTGAGACTTGCAACATCTCCTGTGTACATCAGAAAACAACCGAAAGAGAGCATTCAGTTTTGGGCAGATCAAAGGGTTCTTTTTTCAGATTTTGGTCTGTATTTCACATATGCTTTAAATGTTCCTCAGAGCAGATTTGGAAGTGTATTTCTGCTTCCAGTAGGCAATCCTTTAAAACTTTTAACAGCCATGCTTGCTGCTGTGACTGCTGTCAAGTATTTGGTTTTCTATCAGCTAAGCAGAGCATCAAGTCAAGTTTCCTTGCTTCACGAGGCTCTGTATCATTTATACTCCATTTAATGTCTTTTCTACTTGTCAATACGATAAGTGGGACAAGAGTGAATGCATGAGAGTGTGTGTCTGACGTTTTTTGCAATGGATAATTCAGAGTATCTTAAACACTTTAGGTGTATCAAGTATAGCTTGACACGCTGCAACATAGTTTTCGTAACAAAAAGATAAGTCAGCAACTCAAAGATGCTTCACTAGTGTAAAGAATATCTATGACTTCTAAATGGTAAGCTTGGTATTTTTGTATGGATGACTTTTGGAAGCATATTCTTCAATCCTTTTCTTTTTTCCATTTTATCCAAGCTTAGGAAAGCATGACTGTTGATTATAGTTTATTCACTGCAGGCATAACTGATGGTACCATTTCCTCCTGCCTAAACAGAATTGCTATGGTACCAACTTCATATTTCCATTTTCAGAAAGAACAACTATTTAAAAAATACCAGACTTTGAACTTACGATTTTTTTTTTTTTTTTGGATTGTTGTGCTGTGTCATTTAACATGAGAACTGTTGAAAAAAAAAAAATCACTAAGTAGTTGTTGCACGTTGCTTTAGCATGGAACATTTGCTACAAGAGTTTATTTTAATTAGCTTCTTTTCTAACTTAGGACTGAGACCCTTTCCAGCTGCCACCTGCCTGTGATGTGTCACCAGCAGGGGACACCGGAGGGAGAGCAAAATGCCAGCTCTGCTGAAATCACTGCCATCAGCTTTAACAAGGGTGTAACATAAGGTCGTCTCAAATAGCTGTCACAGCTGCCCTTTTCCTACTCACAGGCACGTGTAAGGGCATGAACTGTCCTGATAAAAACCCTGCTGTTTCAAATGAGGGTGAGAATGTAAGCTTCTACTAACTTATCCCAGAAATTCTTTTAGTTGACATCTTTGGTTTGCTACTTGTCCTTTTCATTCCCGTTTCTCTGACTTCTTCCCTTCCCTTCTTCCCTCTTTCTTCATTTGTAACGAAAACCTGAAACCACTACAGCTGCTAAGAGTTTTGTGGCATTTCCTTGTCTCTATTGGGCTGAGTTAGGGAAGCTTCAAGGGCGTTTTCATGATAGACCTGATCTTTCCATACTTATCATTAACAGGGATGATAATTGGTTGTGACAGTGAGGTGTCTGTGATAACCCCTTGAAAGATAAAATGCCCACTATATATTTCTTGGTGATATCACAGAGATATGCCAACAATGAAATGTGCATTATTGAATTTGCATAATACCCACTACTACTACTATATCTACTCTCTATTTAGATCAATGTCAAAATTTAAACAACATCAGCAGGGGCAGGATTCCCAAAAGAATTGCTTATAAATTATGCTCATAAAAAGGGTTGTTCTGCATTGTTGTTTCTCATTTTGAAAGGAAAAATAGGTTTAATTTTTGTTGTGAAAATATCCGCTGTTTATAGTGCCTACAGTTTATGAGAGATCCATTTTTCTGACTTGGAAAATTCTGCCTTTCCAAAAAATTTGTTTCCATTGTAGGTGAACAGTTGTGCATTCATCAGTAGAACCATCATACCCTTATTTCATGGAGCAACGGAGACACACTTCCCTGACCTTAAACTTAAAAGAATGGTGCATTTTTCCTTGTGCACTGAGATTAGGCAGGAAGATAAGCAAAAAGCATCAAAATGTCTATCAATGCAGTGAGGAAAGTATTGGAATAAGATTGAGTTCCCAAGGTTTAGTCCTGTTCTCGTTGCACCTCAAATTGATATAAGTCTTTTCAAAGAAAAAAGAACTGCTCCTAGAAAAAGTATTTTTCTCTTTAAGGGCACAGATAGGAATTCAGATAGATGTTTTGACATTTTCTTAAAAATCAATGGTAGCCTCTCAGACCAGGTTTCTTTACAGTTACACACTGGCAGAAGTCTTCAGAACGGTAGAAATCTAAATCAAGTGACAACATGTTCTATTATGACTAATACAAATTGTAATAACAGCCTATGGCAAAAGAAAAATACATAAAATTGTTTTCTACAGATGAATAAAAAGTTCGCTTTCCCCCCAGTCTTTTGGGATGTGCACTTGAGCTCTTCATCTGGAATTTCTTTAAAGGAAATTGCAAGATCGAGGGATGTGATTGACCTTGACTTAGGGCAGGCATCTAAAATAAATCAGACTAATCACAGTCTGCTGCTCTCTAGCATCCAAATAGGCAATCAAGGCAACTAGCTAACAGAATTAACTGATATATTTCAAGCAATCCAAGAGAAAGTAATTTCACTGAGTTTTGGGAGTACAGCCTTTTCAACTCAGCAGCTGTATCAGCCACAGTTTGGGCAGACAATCAAACATATTTCTCAACTTCTTATGCCTGGAAGCAGGCATAAGAAACTTCAAGCCTCTCCCATACAATATTGCTGTACAGAAAAAAAAAAAAAAATTAAAAATATTGAGACTAATATCTGACTGTTTTGAGTCCTTTCTAAGAGAATGCAGGCAAAGTGTGCTGATAAACTGAGTCTGCTGCAAAACAGAATTTTATGTTGTCACTGAAAAATTAATGGTTATTCCTAATTAATAACTGATTTTCAACACTTCCAGACAACCACTCAGTGAAACAGTCAGCAGCTATACAATGGCTCACAGCATCTAAATGTTGCTATATTCACCCTAACACATAGAACCATAAAAGGCTTAGGGTTAGAAGGAATTTTAACATCTTCTACTTCGAACCCCTTGCCTTCTACCAAGACAGTAGAGCGCTTGAAACTTGCTCTAAGCTTAAAAGTGAATCTCAGAATACAAACAGGACTTTTTGGTGGAAAATCCTGCAGCAGGATATGTGCTCACATTATGGATGCAGTGCCACATTTATTCAGGTTTTTTTCATATTCATGAAAGGATTCTGATCCCTCTGAATTCTCTGTGTCATCTGTATTATCTACTATTTCCTTCTGCATGGCTGTCTGGATTCCACTTTCACAAAAAAAAAAAAAAAAGGATATTTGACCTCTATTTTGTTTCATGGCAAAATTTTGGTTGCATACAGCAACATGTTGGTGGGTTTATTTATTTATTTATAAAAAAATCACCTCCCTAGGAAGCTCTGTCTGCTGCTGCTGAACTGCAGTTCATCTCCCCAGTACCACAAACTAATGAAAACACATACTAAAATCTCTCTTCCACTCTCCACATGAGAAATAATTGAGATGAAAAGTATAATTGCTCTGAATGTTTAATGGCCTAAGGTGTGAAAAACTGTCCCCCAGTTCCAGAGTGCAAACTAGTGGCTGACAGGCTCTGCTGGCTGAGCCAACATGACCTGAGCTGAAAAGTTTTCTTAGGCCCTGAGACAAGAAATCCTGGAGAAAGAAAGGACAGTTTTTCCCTTGAAGCACAAAGTACATTTTTCTGACCTTGAACACACTAACAGAAATGCAGACCAACGTGTGCAAATTAAAAAACCTAAGTCCCAATCAAAACATAACACTTCACTGCCCATACTTCTTCCTCTGAGGAGACAATGAGATAACAGACAGCGTCTGACAGATACTCAGCCACATTGTGTGATGTGTAAAGTCCAGCAGCAGAAAAGTACAGAAATAGGGGTGGTGTAAAAAGAGCAAGGCAGACATTTCCAGCTGTTTCTCTAAAATGGACATCCAGGGGAAAAGAGTGAGGAGATGGAAAGAAATTGCTCGCAGTAAAAAAGTTTTGTAAAATTATAGATTTTCCAAAAAAAATAAAGAATAATAATGCCTTTTGACCTGCAGTTAACAATGAACAAATGATTATATAACTTTGAAAAAGTTATGCTTTTCTTTAGAGGGCATTCTAACATGAAAGACACAGTAAAAGAAAAATAAAAAACCTACAAAACCAAAACACCCTCTCCAGTTTATTTCCCAATTTATTTACCCTTAAATAAACTTCAGCATTAAAAGGCATTAAAGCTTTTACAAGTTTCTCTTTCTTGCATTTTTGCTTCTGAAAACTGGAGAAGTAAAGTTGAAGTAGATTTTTGTTTTTCTCCACAACAGGATTTTTCCTCAAATTACAGTTTGTTAGTAACAATCAGCTCTGTGAGATGGACACAAGACCAAAGATAAATCAATCTTTGCTAAGAACTATTTTTACACTTCTCTCTCAATTCTGGATAATTAAAGACACTGATATTTAAAATATATACAATATTAAGTACAAAGAAAAAAAATCACAGAAAACCCCCAGTACTATTCTGAGTAATGTACAAACATAGAAATAGAAAATGATTATTAAGGTTCAAAATACACTAAAATTTGGTAAATCTAGCAGGCCCACAGGCCTTTTTTTTTTATGGCATTTGTATTATGGGGGTAGAATTATTTCCCTGTCAATAAAAAAAAATTAATGTTGAAGCCTTCCAACAAAGCTCACTTTTAACCTACATTAGATTTTTTTTTTTTTTAATGAAATTTGGATTCTGCTCTATCTCTTCCTCAGGAAACATCCCAATTTACTATGGGGCACAAAGATACACCTCGAACTTCACTTCCTAGGCTGTTCTCCCCAGCTCAGCCCCAGTGTGGAGCAATCAAGTCTTCTGGCTGCATAAGTCATGTCAAAGATTAGTCACTTCTGATACTTCAAAAGAACCCCAAAACTTCACAATTTTTTGCTCTTTAAGGGCTAAGCATTCCAGACTCATAATCGCTTTTGGACTTGGCAGACTTCCTAGAAAAATAAATGGCATTGTCTCACGTAAGGCTGAGCTGACCAAGGCAGCAGGAAGGGATTTTTGGCCAGATGGGATTTTTTGCAAGGGAGGATCCATTAAAGACCATCTTTCCCTTGCCTTGGCTGCTCTCTGCCATCACAGGGAACAGGATTCTGTCCCAAAGGACAAGAGAATACACATTTTAGGGGAAGGCAGGCAGAGACAGGAGGGTGCAAAGCAAGGGAAATTTCCTTCTCCCTCCCCTTCCTCATGGCCAACAGGAAGAAATTATTTCTGGCAAGAAGAAAGGTCTGCTTTTACTGGGGTGTTTCCAACACATGAGTGTTTGCAATGCAGATGAGAATAATAAAATGCACTGTTTGGAAAGAGACTCCTTTTCCAGGTAAAATAATCTCATTTTTACTGCTAATTGCCAGTGTCATGGTGAACAGTGTGAAATTGCCCATCAACACCTAGTTTTTCTCCCTCATGGTTTATTTTACTGCAACTGCACTGCAGTTTTATTAACACAATTATTGTAATACTGGACACATCATTGTCACAGCATTTTAAGCCTGTGTTAAACAAACACACTGAAGACCTGTTCATTCCAAATACAATCCAGCCATTAATTTAAGCTGAAAACTCAAAAAGACAAAACACAATAAAGTAATCATATATTTTTGAGGCAGAACCTGTATTTCTGTTTTGCTCTACCAATAACAAGGATGAAGTTCTTATCTAGACTAAGTAGATCCAAATTCTGAAACCTTTGGAATATATGATTACATTTTTGATTTTTTCAAGACAAAAGCATTCCTGTTACAAATGTCAGCTATGAAATACATGAAGAAAAGCAACATGGCAAAAGGGACATGGCTGCCAAGAATTACAACACAGAGCCAAGTGTCCTGTTTGGCTTAACTGCTTTTAATTAGAAATAAGGTGGTGTGAAATGTCCATGAACTCATAACCTGTAAAGTTTAAATGAAAAAAAAAAAAAAAAAAAAAAAGAAAATGTCACTTGCTTCTTTAGGGGAGCAGTCTGAATCTTTTCCAGGGGTGTATTTCATATTCAGCACAATGCTATGAAGAAGCTGAGCCTAGCAAGCTACAGACAGCAGAAATTACTCTCCTCTATATTCAGTTAAAAAAAAAAAAAATGTAAATGCTGCTCCTCATCATCATGAGGATGATAGCTATTTTAAAAACAAACAAAAAATCCCCATGTGGGCATCTTATATGCTTATTTAAAATATCCAGAATGTAAGGTATTAAAGAAATCTTCAGTAAGCACCACTAAAATTAAAACAGGAATATTAAATTCCAGATCTAAATGGTTTTGTAAGGGTTTTTTTTACACTTCAGTTTTGGCAAAGAAAATATGAAGCACCTTAATTTATGACAACTCATTCATGGAATTAAGCAAAGAATCCCTGGAAGCACCACCCCCATTTGCAGTGATGAAGTATACAATGAAAGCATAAACCAAATTAGAAAGTCTGTACTTTCCCTTAGATGACGAGTGTGTATCAGCTTTTTCTTGACCGTGCAGCGTGTCAGGAAGCACAACGGTAGCAAAAGAAAATGAAATAAATCTGTCATGGTGGTTGTAAGAGTAAAGCCAGATGGATGTGAGCCAGTCTCTTTGCAATGACCCTTCCTCAGACCCTTCTGCCACCATTGCTGATGTAACTGTATGCTGTCCCAAGATAAATGATTGTCACTGATAAGATGGAATAAATAGACAATCAGCTACCTGATTGAAATTACTGATTGAAATTCCCTCTACTTTTCTTTTTTTTTTTTCTTTCTTTTTTTTTTTTTTTTCCCCTTGTTTGGTAGCACTGTTTAATCACTGATGGATGGACTGATTTGAAAGCAGGGTCAGTTTCTGTCTTTGCATGGGGTTATCTTCCTGGCAATGTGGGCTCAACCATAGCTGGAAGCATGTGAGATCCTCTGACCTGTATTAAGATTTGAGAGTCTTGCATTCCTGATTCTCATAGTAATGAGATAGCTAGATACAAACAACGCTCATTTTCTGTACAGATAGATACACTCCACCCTCATTATAAAACTATTTTCAAAAGCCAAGCATATTGAATGCTATAACAGCAATGCCAGCTCTCATGGTTTAGTCATGAGGCACACGAGTTTTTTGTTTAAATTTGATGTTCTCATGATCTCAATATTTTTCATGCAAATCTTGTTATTTCTGCATCCTTTCACACTCTAGCTTAAATTGCTTGTCAATTGTATTGCTCTCCTTGAGTGCAGTGCTTCCGAGATTCAGTGGCATGATTTTATACATCTATTTATAATTATTACTTTAGCTTTTTAACTCTTAAAAAAGATGTAATACATCATCCAGAATCTCTTAACTGAGCCAGATGAGTTGGAAGCAATATTTTGGCTTTGTTTTGAGGAACACTAATGCAGAAAGAGTTTAATTATCAGTATTGAAATTAGCCCAACTGCGGGGCTCAGAAGAACTGGTAAAAGCAAGCAAAAGAGAGAGACAACACATAGGAAATTAATATCAGTGTTGTGTTTCAAATATATCTCACAAGAAAGAGAGGAAAATGCATTTTTCCTTTACTACACCTCAAAGCAGAAGGGTCTCTGGTGCTTAAATTAGCAGCAACTCCTCTTGCTCCTGCTTTTGGAAATTCTCCCTACCCACCCACCCTGCTGGGTTGGTTCCTTTACTCTGAAACATCACAGTCTTTCATTTCTGTGAGACTAAGACCCATATGCCTAAGTCATGGCAATGTTTTTCCCTCTCTAAGCAAGGGGTCATTAAAGGACTCTAAAAATCTGCCAGTTAACTAGAGCTGACCAGAATGGCTCCAAGAACTCGTTCTCCCAGGAAGGACTGGCAGTCAGCACAACTCTAGATTAACAAAAAGTCTCGCCAAAGGAGAAACAGAAGTTTGATATATCCACACTCATACACACAGAGGCCCCAACAATAAATCATCCTCTCCACCAGAGAAAACAAATTTTTTTTATTAGAAGTGCTCTAAATGAATTAAATCATTGATGAAAAAGGGGACAGAGCAAAACTAAAAAGCAGTAAAATTGCTGAGCGTCAACAAGAGGTAAAATATGACTTGTTTACATATGGGCCAGAACAATTATTTCACAGACTGCTTTTAAGCTTGTCTAAGCACATTCTTTGTACAGATAGAGAGAAAGATAAATAGAATATTAAATCAAGGCACATATCATGCCCCTGTTTAGGGGCAGATTGTCTATTGGATAAACCTAGCAAAAATTAAGTACATCAGGAAAAATCTTTGTCTTTCACTGCAGTTTTGGAAATAATGAAGGCTAGAAATCATAAACCTAAAGCAGAGAGCTGCTCAATTTGTTCCTGAGAGGAAGGAAAAGGCTCAAAGTCTGAGCACATGAACTTATTTTGAATGACTTCCATCAAAATGATTTGTTTGGAATGAAGACACCAATGGTCCCTCCTCCAGGGCTTCTCATATGGGCAGGAAAAAAAAAAAAAAATTATTGTGCTACATCCAGGGCACACAGCCCAGGCTTGGAACAGGGCTTTTTCCTCACAAGAAAGGGAGATTTAGAAGGAAAGAGAAGAAGGTAACCAAATAACAGGAGAAAGCCTTTTAAGTGTGTGGGGTATTTGCTCCTTCCATCCCTGGAGCTTCAAAGGGGTAAGAGGAGTGGTGGCCCTGTCTCTCCTTTCCTCAGGCCCCGCTGTCTTTGTCAATGCCAGCAGTGCTAGGAGCCCAAGGAGATGCTGCTCTGACCTGTGACACCTTTACTGAGGCCTCTGGATGTGTGGCTCTCCTCTGGCTCTGCTGGAGGAGAAAGGGAGGTGAAAACCCATCTGCCTTCATCATCCAGGAAAGAAATAGGACAAAAGCAGAGCAATGTAGCGTGACGAAGAAGGGGTGCCTGCTCAGTGAGCTGGGACAAAGGCTTGTAGAAATCTGTCAGAAATATCATAAGGAAAAGTATAGAGTTATTACCATTTCTATAGCCCTTAGGATCCTCTGGTGGCAGAACATTTTCAATGATTGTTTCTGTTTGGTGGAATCAATTATCTCCTGATAGATTCTCCTTCCAAGCTTAAGATTGCATTTAAAAACTCATCTGCTTTCTGAATTCTAATTGGATATGTTTTGAACTGTAGATTTTTGGGGTGAATATTTTGCTTATGAATCTCTTTATATTTCAAAGTGGTTGCCAAGCCCATTTATGTGTCTGTATGGTAAAAACTGTTCTACAGGCAGTACACAATTTAACTTGGGTATCTGGTTTATTAAGCATGGTTTGATATGCTATCAAAGTGAGAAACAAAAAGACAAAGCTGAGAAAAATGAAGATCATTAATGTTTATGTATTTTAAAGTCACACTTGTGCCTTGGAAGCTTTATTATTTCAATAGACATTCAGACATGATAGAAATAGTATTATTAATTTTATATCAGGCAACAAAGTGAAAATGGAGGGAGAAAACTGGGCAATAAAGAGTAAAGGTGCCCTGTTTATTTTTTCATTGTTGAATCAAGCAGTCCTATATGCAGCTGATATGTGCATAATACAATTCCTTCTGGAGGATACTTAAATGCTTCATAAAATAAGTAGAAATCCCAAATGACTTACTAATGCCTTTCTTACGCAAACAAATTGCTTTAAAAGTTAGTGGGCATTTGTCTGGATAATTAGAGGAAAAAAAACCCAAAACAACCCACAGCTGATCAGGATCCTTTTCTGCATGAGGACACCAGGCTTGGCCTGTTTGTGCAGATGTGGCTCACAGGAGATGCTGTCACACTGGAATGAGATGTGCCTGGCCTTGTCAGAGAGCTCTGGCTGAGAGGAAGTTTAGAGCCCAGGTGCAGCTGCAATTGTGGACAAAGCCTTTCCACCACCTTCAAACAAAAAGAAAGTTGATTGCCTTTCTCAGCTTCCTCACTTCAGTGGCTCTGCTGACTCCCAGAGACTAAAAAGAGGTACATCTGTGTGAGTCTGCTTGTGAAGGCAGCCTTGGAGCTGGAGCGGATGTAAGGCATTTAGAGTCTGTTGGTATCATCTGCAAGGAATGCATTATGGGGAGCACTCAATCCTTAATTAATGCTGTAGGTGCATTTATTTTACAGCTGCCGAATTTGTGCAAGGATTGAGGCACTTTCAAGTAGGGATAGCGTAGAAGGGAAAAATTAACATGAAGATGGAAAGCAGGCTTGGGGTTTACAACAGGCAGCTGAGGACATTGTGTGGCTTAATTTTTCCATTTCTGTTGATGCAATTGTCCCCTGGGACACCTGAGCTCATATTTTTCTGTGATGTACTACCAGTAAGCCTTTAAAGAGTTTCAGAAAGATCAGTCCAAGTTACAATCACTGCTCTTCTCTGTAATTACAGGCATCAGTAACAATTCTGCTTCCAGGTCTTCTTCCCACTGGCATTTCCATGATGCTGCCTGTCCCCAGAAAACCCCATCCATCTCACAGGACTGCAGCCAGCACTCCAGCCCCTCCAGGGAGCCTCTGCCCTCATGCAGGTGGAATTGATGTGGGCAACCTCATCCCTGTATGGCTCAACTTCTCCAATATTGTGTGAAGAGCCATTGCCTCTATCTCAGTAGCACCACACTGCAGCATCGTTGCTCTCACACACATACAGGTAGGAATGCAATACAAGGTGCAGTTAGGTTGAAAAAAAAAAATGTTTGTTACTTAAAAAAAAACCTACAGTACAGTATTTGGAAATAATTTTCTTTGGCAAGCTTTTATTTTTTTTTTAATTATATTTTCTCCATGCAAATGTTAAGATGTGAAGAGTAAATTATTTTCAAAAAGCAAATACGAAGGGGAAGAAACCACAACTAAGTAAATTATTTTATTTAAGTTTACTCTGGAATGGCATGTTGTTTTTCTTTCTAATACCTGTCTCTCTCTTAGAAACCTTTCCACAGTCCATACTTCAGAATGTTATAACATAACACAAGAATTGCAACTCTTTATTAAGGGATAGACTGGGCAGTTTGGTTTTTAAGCCTGGGATTTGAATTGGAAGATCTGTTTCCAAATTTTTCAATTTCCATAAGTGATGCACTCTTCATAGAACTTATAAGTGAAGTACACTTAGCAAAATTCCTGTAAACCAATGACAGTTTTAACTTCAAGACACAAACTGACATACCAGGGGAAAAAAGAAAAAAAATGGTTTTTTAGGAAGAAAAGAAAATACTGCTTATTTGGAACCCTAATCTGCTTTTATTTACCAGTCCATAGCTGATTATTTGCTATGCACATTGTACATTACTTCATCTCAAAATAATAAATAGCATTGATGACACATTTGTTAGCAAACATCTGATGAAGGAAAACTAATAATTCTCTTCATGCAACAAAGCACTAGAATATTTCTGACCCGAGAAATTTAATGTAAAATTAATGTTCTAAACCCCCTAAAAAATCAATATTCCAAGTGTATCAGAAGGTCGGAAAATATTTTTGCTGTCTGAATGAAACCTTACCCCTGCTGCTTTGGGTACCCAAGCCCTCAGACCCAAGGACCTGCCCTCACCACTCACTGCCTTTTCCTCAGTGCTCAGGACAAAATTGCACCTAAAGGAGATGACAGTGCAGCTGTTTGCAGATTATGAGGTACTCTGGCACATCTCAAGATGAGATGAAAATCTTGAGTCTGCCTGAATAAGGGTTTTATTATTTCCCAGGCCTTTCCTCTATAACATAATGAGAATAAAAGCTTCTGAGATGGACTGATTTTACCTAAGATGATATAATGCAGAAAAAAGCGCCCCTCTTTCTTCAACAAAGAACCCAAAGATATCACAAAAAAAACCCCCCAAAAAACAAAAAAAAAAAACCAACCAAAAAAACCAAACAAAAAACAAACCCAAAAAGACCCCAAAAAACCATGAGGAAAGGAACCAATATTAGACAAAGGTAGCTGTTTTCCTTGATCAAAAAAACCCCCAAAAAATCTGAGTTTGAACCCACAACAGATTTCAGGCTTGAAAAATACATATGTCTGTTGAGATGTGGAACCTCTAAGGTTGTTCATTACTGGCATTTAAAGCTACTTTCAAGCAACACCTGGACATGAGTAAGCACCCTGATCAATACTAGCAGTGGTGGGTAGCTTTACAGAAAAGAAAAACCCCAAAAACACCCACAACAATTTAAAGCCACAAACTACATTATCATGAAACCAGTAGCAATATCCTAAGTACCCCAACATATGTATTATTAATTCTAGAGCTCTTCTATAGATATCAAATGCTCTTTCAGTCTGATTCTGTTCTTTAATTATCAAATGTTATTAGCAGCTGTATCATTCATTATTTTAAAAAAGCTTTTCTACATGCTCCTCTTTGTCTTGCAGGATTTTTAAAAATGCTTATACCAACACTTTCTAAAAGTCACAATTTCCCTCTACCAATAATGTGAGTCCCAAGATGCAGTCATTTGTCTCATGCATTAAATTTGAGGATGAAACACTTCGTTTGCTTTCCCATTTGGATTACTCTTTGAAAAGCCCAAGTGTTCTGCAGTGTTACTGAGACTGTGAAGTCTCTGCCAAAACTCAAAGAAGCTGTAAGGTTTTCTATTTTCCATGCAGCCAAAAATACCTGATAAGCCATTTATTCCTATATAGCTGTCATTATGCCCAGGAAGAACCTGCACTGATCTAATTAATATCACTGCTTCCAGATACTGATGCTTAAACAGAGATTAAAATTTCTTAAAGATGAGTATGAATGCTATTTCACAGATGGGAAAAATTATTTGATTAATTGGTTTGCAGAAGACTTTGCAAAGAGAAGGAAAGATGAAATTTATCTGATTCAGACCCCAGTTATTTTTATATTACTATCATATTTTTGCCTGTAAATATATCTATGCCTATGTATTACACACACACATACACAAGTATCTCTAAAGATCATTTAAGCTAAAAACATGTTCCAGAAAAATGCTGCTCTTAAAGCAACTAATATTCACAAATATATCTTGTGCCTCAAACTGTGGGAGTAACAATTGTTATTTTTGAATTTAAATCTATCATAGAATGGCTTAGGTTGGAAGAGACCTTCAAGCTCATCTAATTCCAACCTCCCTGCCCTGTACAGGGACACATCTAACTAGGCCAGGTTGCTCAAAACCCCACCCAAGATCCCATGCAGTATTAAGTCTTATGAGATAAAAATAAGCTCATGGCAAAAGAGAAATGCAGTCCTGTGAGCAAGTAACACACTCCCAACACTCCCCACTCCACCAGCCTCAGATTCCTGTCATGCACCATATATCTAAACCATATTCTCAAATACAGGTACACAGAGGCACAGGTAGGCAGAAGAGAAGGAAAAGGTGCAGTCCAAAGTTACCTTTTCCAAGTTAGAAAATGGAAAGGCATCTTCAGGACGGAGATGAATTCCTCCAGAAGGAAGGAGGATAGTGCATGTGGCTTTGTACAAATAAACATATATTTCTGCAAGTATATGGAATGTTGGAGGAGCCAGTGAGTCATATTGGCATAGCCAGTTTGGTACCAGGAATCACCTATTAATTGCTTTCATGCTTTATATGACAGTAGAAGAGGAGCAGTTTTCTGTGTAACCCACATTGAAAAAAAAAAAAAAAAAAAAAAAAAAAAAAGAACCACTTTCAGAAAACAGAACAAATCTCTGACATATTTTAGGAAATTAAAAAAAAAAAAAAATTTCTAATCCAACCAAAAGATGGGGACAAGCATAGTTTGTGCAAACTTGGGAAGGTTCTGGATCACACTTCTGATGATGAGCAGCTGAGGTTGTTTAGGCTGGAGAAAAGAAGGCTCAGGGGGACCTTATAATTCTTTGAACTCCCTGAGAGGAGGTTGTAGTGAGGTGGGATCAGTCTCTTCTCACAGGTAACAGCTGACAGGACAAGAGGAAATGGCCTCAAATGGCAGCAAGGAAAGGTTAAACTGGAGAGTAGAAGAAAATGTCTCATCAAAAGGGTGGTCAGGCTTTGGAACAGGCTTCCCAGAAAGATGGGAAGATGTGTTTCTTGGGAGAATGGTTTAATGGTGGGCCTGGCATTGTAAAGTTGGTGATCTTAGAGGCCTTTTCCAACCTAAATGATTCCATGACTCTCTCTCCAAAGCTGTCCATTATTTGTTTCAAAAACAGAGTGCAAAGAAAAAACAACAAACAAAAAATTAACCTCTTACCAGTCCAAAAATCTTTGCATATAGAATAAAGTCCAACATATAAGAAATACAGATGGAGACAAAAAAAACCAAAAACAAAAACAAAACCACACAAAACCACAACAAAAAAACAAAACCCCCAAACAACAACAACAAAAATGCTGAGTAGCTCCAGAGGAAAGATTTAATTTCCCATCTATGTGACTGCTGAACTGATGCATCTTTTACTCTCACACAACTGTTTGTTTGCCCTTAGCTTCCAAACATCACTTTATTTATTAGTCAATTTGTCAAATTGGGTCAGTTTCAGACATAGATCTGTGTCCAACACCCACATTGCTAACATGCTTAAGGGAAAGTAATGAATGCTGCACTTCCAGATAAGTATAATGAATACAAAACCCCACAAAACAGCTGGATGTGTGTGTACTTGATGAGAAAATGATGTTCTGAGACATAATAATCTTTCCTGTTAGTAACTTATTCCACAAACCTACTGAACTTCGAGTTGTCCTTGTATTTCAGTGTCTTCTCATGTGCAATTTAAAGAGAATTTCACACTTGAATTCCAGATGGACATCCAAATCATCTATTTAAGCCATAATTTTGAGTTTCTTAAACAAGCTGTTCCTCACTACGATTTTTTTTTTTTTTAACAGCATTACGTGAGCCTTGCAATAAAGTCCAGGACATATTTTCTAAATCCAGAATTTAAGTTCTGGATCTCACAGAATGTTCTTATAAAACTTAGCACAAACAAAATAAGTTTATCTATTACCTTCTTTTGTTGATGCTGACATGTATTTTGTACACATAGAAAATCGTTAGTCCACATTTTGTAGGGGAGTTTTCAGATATCACATCAAAAATTTACCAGTTTACTTAATTGCAGCCTGTTCTTCAGTTAATGACTCCTAACCTCTATTATTTCTGTTTGTTAAAAGGAGTCAATATATTCTTGAAGACACATCTGAAGCAAAAGCTGGTGTAGTCCTGAGTTTCATGTCTGGGATGTTTTGATCTTGGAAAGGTTCTTTCCCAGGTGTTCTTCTGGTAAACAGAAGAACAATGTTTTGCAAATATAAGGATGTTTACATTCTTTCTTATAGGAGGGACTTTCTTCTGATGTCCCTCTGGGATGACCAATTGATTGAAAAGTTTACCTTTATGTTACCAATCAAACTGGCCTCTGACATTCTGTATAAAGAGGAGCTCATCCCACAGTAGAAAAACAGAACCTACTGACCACTTTCTAAAGGAGCCTGTGTCTCTTCTCTTCGTGTCCATTGAGACAAGCTGGCATGTACAGAAATGTACAATGTACAGAAATACTTGCAATATTACATTGCAGCCATCACATTTCAGCTCTTTGTGCCTATCACAAAGTTTTGTGATTTAGGGCTCAAGCTGGAAGACACATCAGTGGTGTGTAATTGAAACATCCTCCTCCCAGATGATGCAGTCACCCAGAGCCTGTCAGCCCCAATCATGAAACCCTCAGAACAATGCTGCTGAAGTGTGTGTCACTGCTCTCATGAGATGCACACCAAAGGGAGAGATGTGCCTGGAGGCTTTTGTCTTGTTTTGCCAAAATGCTTTGATGCAGTGGAGTGGTGAGCTGAAGGAATCATTACTCTCAAATGCAAGTGTCTGGCCCTTAAAAAGAGAAAACAGAGAATTGGGTGTGGACGGCAAATTTGTCTCCTGCTAAGCAAAAAAGATTTTTGAGATTCATCTACAACATGTGGTCTGAGGTTCTGGTTTTTGTGTGCCTGATTCAACATGAGAGAGCCTCAGACTGTCCCAAAGTCTGCTCCTTCTGCCATAACCAGTCCAGTGCACTAAAGAGCTTTGCTCTCTGTGAAGGAGCTCATTTTTGTCCCTACAGATCTTCAACCCCTTTGCACTCTGTAGTGCATCTAGTGAACTGGAACCTGTAATAGCTTCAACAGATGCTGCGTAGCAAGACTGAGCAATAAGCAATGTTTGCAGCTGTCGGGGAGCTAGAGGAAGGCTAAATACTACAGTGGGATTAGACTGCAATTTTTAAATAAAAATATCAAAAATAAATTATGGGATAAATTGAACATCAAGGGATAAAACAAAAAAAGAAAACATCCTTTTTCCTCTAATTTTGCTTTAAATGGAAAAACAAAGAGTCCTGATTTGACATTCACTCCTTCACCTGAGTCATAAATAATTTGCATCTTAGACTGAAACCATGCCTTTGGTACTCTTTGGAACAAACTTGTTTTCCAAAATGGTGCCTGGTGGTTTGTTGCATGTATCTCTACACCCAGAGCTGCTGAGTGATCTGAATAGGTCTCAGAGAAAGCACACCATGTATTTATGCCCTGAACTTACATTAGATTGATATATAAAGTCCTGCTAGAAGGCTTCCTTGGTTGACATTTTTCAGAAAGGTGTCCACAGGCTTTTCTTCTTTTGCTGCTGAACTGTCCAGAGTTTTGCTTCAAACACTACAATGAAAACCTGAATATTCTGTTAGGTGTGCAGAAGTCCACTAGAATTAATAACTGCAGTAGCTGCAGAAATAGAAATGGCAGGTGGTACACTGTCTCCTTTTCAGTGACCACTTAAGAAAAGGCACTCACAACAATTTCTAGCATAAACAAAGGCTCTACAAAACCAAAATAAAACCAGAGTTAAATTTTCAGGCAGAGTGGTGTGCTGTTGAAGCCTTGTTGTGTACATCACTTGCAATCAGTGGTAAGATTATTAACCTGGTCCATGAATGAGAATGGAAACTGTTCCATCTGATTATATTCCTGTCTTGTGCTGCTAAAAATATCCATTACAGGGCAGTTTTCATACTGACATAAAGACTGTAGAGTACAAAAAAACCCTTTCCATTACATCACCTGTACACATTCAGCAACTTTCATAACATGACCATCATTCTACAATTCATGTGTCTTGCCCAATTAACTACTTACATACATTGCCATAGCTGTGTCTGGTGTTTCAAGGACAAATGTTTACAGTCCTTAGTGACTTTGTCTACCTAGATAACCTTGTGCAAAACAGCTGTAAAGCATTTTCAAGAGACAATGGTATATTGTTAGGCTTTCTCTAAGAAATGGCAAGATATAAAGCATTGCAACACCTAACACAAGTTTGTTTTTTTTCTGCTCTGGGGAACACCAGCAGTTTCCAAGTCAGCAACATGCTGACTGGTAACAGAAAACCTGAGCTGTTTTCATTCAGATTGTAACACTAATTAGAATTCCATATTATGCATTTACATTGATTAGTTATGCACATCTATTGTAGACAACAAACGTTTTCTAACTAAGTACTCTGCAAGCACTTACTGACTAAAGAAAACGTCAAAAGATTGTCAAGTTGGACAATAACTTATTTTGATGAGACAAGAAAAAAAAAATTATGAAGATTCCAAAGGCAGGAAGAAAAGATCTGAGAGGTAAGTGAGAGAGAGGGAACAAGAGTGATGGCAGCTGGAAAAGAAGAGGATGCAAACAGCAGTCAGGATGAGAATGAGAAGGAGGAACAGGAAAAGCAAGTACAGAAGTTTCTCACAGCATTAAGAGAGCAACAGTGAAGGAAGAGAAGATTTGTGTATTTGAGTTAAGCACTTCTAATCTGAAGCCTCATTTTTCCTCAGTGACTCTAGGGGCACCAGAGACTTAAATGTCATGCCCAGAGGAGCTCTGGCATAAAGAAAATGTGAAAATGGTGCACTGCTCCAGAGCCCTGCAAAGTAAGCAGCCACATAGCTACAATGATTCTGCTGACTGAGACACTACTCCTAAGTAAATAAATAAACAAACAAGTTATTATATTTTAACAATTAAAAATATTCTATGGATCCAATAATCTTTTTTTTTTTTTTTTTAAAGGGTGTCACCAAATTACCAGACCTGTACACAACTGGTTCAAATATGTTCCTAGGTCAAGTCCTTAAATGACCTCTTCTCTTTTGAGAGTGAAGTAGCAGCAGCAAGGCATGATGTTTAAACATCTGCTGCATTCCACATAATTATACTGATGATTTCATGAAAAACTAGTGTCTTATTCTCCATCCAAAATTTCTCTTGCCTTTGGCTGATTTGGTCTCTGTTCAGCTGGTATATGAGATGGGCCATTACAAAGATCTTTGCTGTGGGGCTCTTCAAAGCTCAGAAAAATATTTCCATCTTTATGATAGTTACCTCTCAAAAAATCATGAGTTTTCTGCAACTCTTTTGAATATAGAATTTTTCCTTCCTAAAAATTATGGATGAAACTAACTTTTCCCCCCTCCAATTGACATCTTCAGATTTCTTTTACAAAGTAATTTTGGTTTACACTTAAATGCAGCATTCTCTAAAACCAGTTGTAGATTTGGTAGGAAGCCTGCCAATTCAATTTTTCTAGAAACTCAAACTAGCAGTGCATATTGCAACGAGAGTAAAAAAATATTGCAGTAAGCATCCATTCTTGTCAGACCAATTCTGCCCTTCCTTTCCCTTTCCCCAGGCTATTACCAGTTTACACTTGACAAGTTTGCAGCAAGAGCAGATACACAATCAGCTGAATATATCATTCTATCACCAGACAAGGTAGGGTAACAAACTAAGGACAACAACCTAAACATAATCTGCTATCCTGCTTAGATATTTTACAAATATTTCACTGCAGTTGCTTAGAAGCCAAGAACAACCTGGAGAAGGCTGTGTATACAGATAGTTAAACTTGTTTTCTAGTTTTCTTCTGCAGGTGAATAATCCACATCAAACCCAGAATAACCAAAAATCTGTGCACAAACCAGTATCTAATATAGATTGTCATGTGAGAACTGAAGAAATTTTCTCAGTGTGTTGTACATGTGTGACATCCCAGATCATGCATTTGTGATCCTCATCCTAGTCTCAAAAAGAAAGCTGAGTTATTGCAAGCTGGGTTGCTGTCTAATTTTCATTTCTCGAACAATTAGATATATCTGATGTTTCAAAAGACTGAGTTAAAGATAATATTATAATTTTGCAAATGTTTCTGAGTTCCAGTCCCAATTTACATTCCACAGACAACATAAACAGCTCCTCTCCTCTCAACATCAGTAACACTTCTGTTTTCAAACAAGACCTCACCCAAGCAAAGCTTTGTGCTGCTGGGGCTGGGAGCTTCCTGTGAGCTCTTATGTTCCTTGGATTAGGTCACACTAAGGGGCACAAATTTGCAGAGATGGAGTTACAAAGGAAAGTCAGGAAAACAGGAGATGGATACAGTTCAGGAAACAAAAAATGCAGCAAAGAAAACCTATCCTAGACAGGATTAATAGCAGCTTTCTCCCCACAGCCTTGAAAGTATCATTACATGGCAAAACCTCACAGTCATGATATATTTTGTACTGATACTTTGGAAGTAAGAAAAGAAAAGACCTCTAAATACTATAAACGCAGCTGTTACAGAAATATCTGCAAAACATAAAGTGAGAGAAACATTTCTCAGTACATTAATGGCTCATCTCATACATTAATGGCTAACATTAATGTATGAGATGAGCCAGTATAAGAAAATAAACACAGTATAAGAGCCAGTATAAGAAAATAAACACAGTGCCTGTGTTTATTTTCTTATACTGCTCTTACCACTGTCATCTTTGGTCTACTGGTAATTATCAGTAAGGTTTCTTCTATTAAGGTGCTTCCTATTTATTCTGGCAATGTTGTCACCTCTTTATCCCATCAGATGCTGAGCAGCCACTCCCAATCTCCTCTTTCTTCTACTGGCACACCTTGATAGCAGTTACTCCTGTCTTCACTGATGATAGTAGGAACAGTGTTGTGTAAGCTGGCTATGAGTTAAAGAGGCAGAAATAATACCCTTCATACCAGCAGTTTATTCACTTCTATCCCACCCCACATCCTGACATGCAGTATGTAGGGTCACTAGCTGGGCAAGGCCATAAGCCCATAAAATATAGCAGAGGTTAAACACACAAAGGAAATAGAAGAAACAAAAAATGACAGTTCATTGTCTGGAGGTGACTGCTGGATCTTAGTCTTTCAGGCTGCTCCAGATGGGGAGACTTCTGCCTTTTTGAAGTCACATCACTGCAATGATTCCCCAGAAACGAGTCCTCGACAGGTATAGTTTAACAAATTTATTTATCTAGTCCTGTGTTTTTATTAATGACTATAGAAAATTGCAAGAGAAACACTCTTCCTTTTCCATTGTGCCAGGAAAGCAATACATTCCAGCTTAAAACACATGATCACATTGCAAAGAAAGAACCACACACTGCAAAATCTGTCATTTATTTAATAGACAGAGTCTGTAAAGTACCCATTGCAAAAAAAAAAAAAAAAAAGTGTAAAAACCAGCCAATCTACTCTTTTATGTCTCTTAATCCTTGTTTGAGTTCATTGCTATAGGCCTGGTTCACACTAATGGGGACTTCTACAAATGAGCAGATTCTCTGAATTCAAGAGTAATTAATCTAATGGGACTACTAGTGTTGGTATTAGAGCAGTAGCAATACAAGATTTGCACATAAGCCGTACATTTCCCTGCCATTCTATGAGCTACTTGTTCCCAAATGAAAACTCTTGGTAGTCTGTGTTTATTTTTGTTTTGAAGCACTTCATAATTTGTTTCATTACTGACACAAAAGCTTCCCTAGAAAGCAAAAACATTTGTTTGTTTTAATTGACCCTGCCTTGAAATCATCTTAGGATTTGTTTGTTGGCCAAAAACATTTCAACAATGTGTCTGATTACAAAGCTAGCTGAAAACATGGGTCTGAGAGTTTTTTATTCAAGGAAACCATTTTTTATTTTAAGGAGCAAACTCCTATCTTCCATCTACCAAGGTCAAATTCTTTGAAAAAATTATTTGGGCCTCCAAAATTGCTGCTGAAAGCAAGCTGTTAACTTCATGGTGCACTTAGTAGTTTTCCAATATGAAGAATTTTATCATTCATGTGGAGAGTACACATGCTGGCCACAGGCATGGAAGCGAGTCACAAAACAAACTCCACATCTTACCAAATGAAATCTACCAAACAGACTCATCACTATTAACTGGCTCTGCTGTGCATGCAGCAGGTAATGCAGCTCTGTGCTACTGCTCTGCAAGGGCCATCTGTGTACTGTGACACACTGAAATACTCTGCTGGAGAAGCAGAAGTCTAAAACAGCAACAAAGCCCAGTCTCACCAGCCAGCTCTTGTCTGCCTCTGTTAGCATCAGGGAGCTCTAAGAAGGACTGACACCTTTATGTGATGCTGAGAATTAGGACCAAAACGATCCTTCCACAGCCTGACATGGTTTTACACTCTGAAGTACATTGACCCTTTTACATTTGTTTACCATTTTGACCTTTCTAAATTAAGCCCCTGCTATTCTTTTTTTTTTTTTTTCCTGTGGACAGTAAAGCACAGAAAAAAAATGTGAACTAGGTACAAATTGATCAAAGATTCATTAAGATCAAGACAAATAACATATCAAGTAAAATGCACTATACCATTAGAGGGTTTAAACAGCTGCTGCAGTAAATTGTACTTCACACTGCAAAAGTAAGACTTAATAGATAGAATCACCTTCCCAAGAAGTCAGAGCAAACCAGATTTTGTATAGGTGGTATTTCTGCATTTGAGACATTTCTATGTAATGCTTTAATGTCTAAATGTAATGTAATGTAATCTTTTATGTAATATCTAAAACACACAATGCCACTTTAAAGCTATAAGGATAGAAAAAAAAGGGTAAAGAATGAGACATTCATTTAAGAGAGTAAATAAAGAACAGAGATGTTTAATATTGTTACTAATCACCACATTATCCATATAAAGTATGCAGAAATAAAGCCACAGTTTGATAAAACATAGCTTCAACACAGTCAGTGGAGATCAGAAAGAAAGGGCGGCTACTATCATGTTTTTCCTGTTCTAGGAAACGAGAAGCCAGGTGCCAGCATCAGCTTCCTGCACTCTGTATGTAATGATGGAAGCAATCAGGAATCAGAAATCAGAGTTTAATAATTTAAGAAACCAAAAGCAGGACTGTAGGGTCCAAGAAGGATCCCACCATCTGTTTGCCAATGCAGCAGTAGAGGCACCATCTCAAGATCATTGTTCCCAACTCCCTATGCCAATATTTAAGTAGCAACACTTGGACAGGCCCAGTCCTGGGATATCCCCATCAGACAAACCAACATAGAGCACACAATCCCCAAGACACCAGTTATTGAAATGTGATCAAGAAAGTACAAAATACAATGAGATAAATCCATTTGAAGTGCTGTTCCAGCCCCCTGAAGATTAAATCAGTCTAAGTTTGAGAAACTATAATGGATATATAAGGGCAGGGTCAACCATTTATCTGAACCATGTCTGCTTTGAGTGTGAGAGTGGTCCAGAAGAACTCCAAAGGTCCTTCCCATCAAATTGGTCTATTTTTCACCCATTTCACCCATTTATCCAACACTGCAGAGTATCAGACCTGCTCCCTTTTCCTGTGCCATATTTGAACTGACTCTGCTACATCTTCTCCCCATACTGGTTTAAGGATTCAGGTTATCCTTGAGAATTTTTCACAAGTTTCCCAATTTCCCATCCAAAACTTAAAATGCGGTAAAGCAGGAACCGTAGCACAAAATTTTCACAGACAATTTGAAAAAAATATGTCCTCACAATGCTTAAATCCTGAGAGTTCATAAAAAAAAAAAAAAAAAAAGTGGAAACAGCATTTCTTAATGAGACGGACAACGACAATTTCAATGGGCTTTGCATTCATGAGTCAATGATTATGGTATGTCTGAGACTGCCATCGTTTTGTCTGATTGCTCTCATTTCTATCAATGCAATTCCTCCTCAGGACTTTGTGCAGGAATTTGGAGGCAAATGGGCTTGAAACAGGAGGGTCACACTGCTTTCCCCCCTGCTAGGACAACCTCAAAGAGAACCTTGCACTCACTTATGAAATTCATCTCTGCTGGATTTGCCAGCAGAGGATCATACCCCCTAAATTTCCTGTCATTGGCTTCTTTGATAATGTGGTGACTCTCAGCATGTCCTCATGGTCATGACTCCCTCAGTGTAGCACATTTCCAACAGCTTTTTAGAGTCAGGATCATCACAGTCCAAAGGCTCAACCACTCCTTAGTGCACAGGCTGAGCAACTGAGTGGTCACACAGTACAGAAATGAAATTTTCTGTGGCCGAAATGCTCTTGAAAGAGAAAGCCCTGCTCAGAAGTAGAGCTTATTGAGTCAGGTGAAATGCCATTCCAGCATGATTATCACACTTCCTGGACTGGAGCAGGTACTGCCACACACTCCTGTGCTTGATTGTAGGCACAGACATTCCAAACCCTTGGAACTAGCCCAAGACTGCTTTTGCAGTTATTCAGTATACACCGTAAAAACACTATAAGCACAGAAACATGACTTCTCAAGATGTTAACCTTTAACTTTTTAAATAGAATTCAATCATAGCAAAATATCAGACAGCATGATATTTCACTAGTATAAATAAAAATATTATGAATGAAGACACTGTTTCTTCTAAGAAAAAAACTGACAGAAAAAAAACAAAATAAAAACAAAACTTATGGTAGGCGTGTGACTCACATTCCTTTGAATGAAATGTTGTTAACTGTGTTGATATCAACATTTCTTTAACCAGTAAGGATTCACCTTAGAGAGACAAACAATGCCACTTAAGTCATCCTAGATTTAAAAGCTTATGAGATCAATATCAATGAAAGATAAAGGGTTTCTAGTAACATTATTCAGAAAGAGACTTTTACAAAGCAATGTCCAGCAGGAGATAACAACTGCAGTTAGAGCAGAAGGAAGAAAAAAGAAGAAATCTGACTGAAGTGAGTAAGACATGAGATTTGTGGAGGTATTTTTAGAAGAGGAGACACTGGAACAGACTGCCAAGAGAAGCTTAGATTCTCCATCCCTGGAAGTTTTCAAGTTCAGGCTCGATTGGGCTTTGAGCAACCTGGTCTAGTGGAAGGTGTCCCTGCCCACAGAAATGAGATGATCTTTAATGTGCCTTCCAACCCAAACCTGTCTGTGATTCTTTGATCCTCGTACAGCTGCATAATGACCAGCCACTGATAGAATCCCTTTGCTCACTTTTCCAAGGACAGCAGCAGTTTTGGTGGATGTGCCAGCAGGAGGACAAACAGCAAGATGGGTGTGTAAAATTTCAACCAGACAACTGTAGAAATGTTACATTTTTTCCCCCTCAGGTATGCATTAATAAAATGCATAATGCCATTGCATTCCGTACTTTGAAATCTCTTTTAAGCATTTACTAGAATTTTAAACCTTTATAATTTAACAGGCTTTTGAAAAAGGGAGTGGCAAGGTTGCAATGTCAGGCTGATAGTAAAAGAGTGCACCAACTGATAGTTAACAAGAAGAAATTTTTTTTTTATGTATGGAAAAAGCAAAATTTCTTTGTCCACATGGACTTCTCAACACACGTCACTGAAGCATTAGAAACTTTACTAACTATGGGGAAAGAAAAATAGATATCAGTTGCATCACTCTGAGGCTGGCAGGGCAAAAAATAAATAAAAATCTATGAATGTTTATTTTCAATGGTCCAGAACTGGCTTCATTTTGTCACCAGATGTTGCCTTATAAACTTTTAATCAATGTGAAACATTTAACCTGGCATGCACACCCATGTGCTTTCTTACTTCTAAAAGGTTTCTAAAAACCAAGACACTAAGTTAGATCAAACATCCCTATTTAAGAATTGGAAGCTTTAACAGAACTTCTATTGAAGTAAATGAGGAGAGAATTGCAATGAAGAATGCTAAATCAGTAAAAAAAGACCCAGTTTTTTTCTTTCTTTTAATGGATACAAGTAAAATATTGTGCCAGATCAGATTGTGCCAAACCCTCCTCAGCTTTAAAACCATGAATCCAGCACACTCCACTTGATGCCTGTTGTGTGACATCCTGTTTAGTCCTCCTGGGCTGAGAAACTGCCACTTCTGCTACTCTCAAACTATCAAAAATGCAGATCTGGGGAATTCCACGATGTCCTTGGGAACAGATTTTTTTTTTTTTTTTTTTTTAATGTTTATTTCTGCTTGGCAATGACCACTTAGAATGAAACCCTCAGAATATCCCATATTATTTCCAGGTCTAAATTCAGCATCTGTTTAGATGAGAATCTCAAGAAAAAAGGGAGTACCTACAGTGAACAACAAAGTCCAGCACCCCAGATGAGTGAATGATATGAATATTATGTATCAAGAATGACATGCTAATTTTGTACTGACAAGAGAGAAATAAGGGAAAAACCTGGAAAACACCTGTAAATGTCCATCCTTGACTATCATATATGTTCGGAGTTATGTAAATTCCACCCCCAGTACTGTGATCATAGCATTCCGTCCCAACCACATGTGGGGTCAAGCCATATGTTGGGATGGAAATCCTTAGGAGTCACTATACCTGTTATTTTCTTTGTAATGAGAAATATTTGGTTTTCATTGTAGTGCCAGGGTTATATCAGGAGCAAATCCTCAATAATTCTTTGATTTTTAGCCTTTTCAAACACAGGAGACCTACGCTCAGAATTGCAGTAGTTTCTGTGTACTAAATACTGCAAGAATCATAATGGCCTTGGCTCATATTTTGTTAGCAAGGGCAAATTTCCTTTAAAGAAAGAACTAATTACTTCTTTTTCAGATTCCAAACTCCCTCCAGGTTGCATTGTAATGAGATTCAAAAGACACACCAGAAGTGAGTTGAAAGCACATTTGGCATTTTTAAATATGCATTCAGATAAACTTGATAAATCTGTTGATACATTGTTATCTATTGCTCTATACAATACCCTGACATGTTATTCTTTACAGAAAATCTGCCATTAAACACCCTGCATTTTCAGTAAAAAATGCAAAATGCTCATCAGGGACTAACAATATATAAATGTGGAGAAGCTTTTTCTCCACAGCAAAAAAAAAAAAAAAAAAAAAAAAAAATTAAAATAAAGAGCAAAAGTACAAAAGACAGTTAAAAAAAAAAAAAAGAAAACTCAAATGAAAATGCAAAAGAGGCAATGAGTAATGACTTCCATATTGCATGGATTGAAGCCTCACCTGTTGTGAGGACATGACAGCATTAAAAGCTAGGTTTAAAAGAGGAAAGAAAGATAAACATTGTTAGAGAAGCATTGGGGCTCTCTTGATTGTATAAATACTTACTGCTATGCTGAAAGCTCTCTTTGTGCCAATGTCATCTTTACATTCAGCAGGATTGCATCGCCATTCACATCACACAGAGTGTTTTACTAGATTTTGTTCTCATTAACTCTGTGCAAACAACTGAACTAGGAGTGAGAACACTGAATCCTATTCTTTCTTGAGCATTGTTTACCAGATCTCTCACTAACTTCCAATCAGTTCCACCTCTGCAATTTTATTGAAGGCAATGAGTTTCCACAGGTATTGTCATATACCATAATTAGAAAGCAGTCTCAGTTCAGTGAGACTTTATTGGCTTGACAAGCCATACAGAGCTTATAAGTGTCTAAGAGAAGAGAGAACACAGCCAGCTCTGTCAGAAATCAAGTAACATCCATCTAGGAGAGAGTGACTTTTTTGAGCCTGAGCTCTGAACTCCTGTGCTGTCTGTCAATATCTGCAGTGCATGGGAATTAGACAACCTCTCCTCACATGTTTGTGATCACTTAGAAAGCTTCATATTCGTGCTTCATGTTTCAGATCCCAGCCGAAAGAGATGCCACATAAATTCTGGTTTCATATTCCTTAAGCACATTTAATTCATGTGATTTTTTTTTCTAAGCAACAGTGTGCATTCTATTCTCTATCACTCTTTTGTTGCTTTGTAATAACCCTTATGAGTAGTGATAACACACACACAAAACTGTTGTTCTGCCTCTTTGTATTTTGGTTAGCAAAGCAGATAATCTCAGCAACCTGCCTGAACATTTGCTGTTGCACTCCAGTACTCCCCTAATGTCAATGACAAGCCTGGGGCTCTTGGAAAGAAAATTAACATCTCAGTTAGATTGTCTGCAGGGAGCTTCTCAGTACCAGGTATCTTTTTCCTGTTGTTAAGGAAACTTCCCAGAGAGACCATTCATGAGATTCTCTGGCAGCCACACTCTCGATGTCACAGACTGTCACTTCTGGGACCAAGCCCCCTCCACAGGGGTGGCTGCAGTGGGTCCCTGCTGCACTCCCTGCACACCCCACCCACAGTCAGGCCAGGTTTCCTCACCAGCTCAATCCCAGGATTTCCGTAGCAGAGTCTCAGATGTTTCATTCCATAAAGCCATTTATGCACAGTGCAGTAACACAGAAACAGCCTGAGCTGGTGCCTGCAAGGAGGGACCCTGAGCAAAGGAACCCCTGGGCTTTTAACCCCTCACAGTCCGAGCATGCCACAGTCTCTCTCTCTCCCCAGCCATGGGATCCTGCCATGTGTCTCAGTGCCCCTCACCTGGCTGTGCCACAGGTCCCTGTGCCCTTTGCTGTGCAAAGGGTGGCAGTTCACAGCCTCTTGTCTCAGGTTCTGCCCAGAGCTACCCTGTGTGTTGGTCCCCACACAGTGAAGTCCTACCCTTGTTGTTACATTTGCCCCACATATTTTTGACTGATTTAGATCCTTCTGGGAATGTGGAGTTCATCAACACTTCATTGATGAGGCTTGGCAATGGCATCATTGTGAAACATGTTGCCACTTGAATCCTCATTTTACTCACTTTTGCTATTGACATATGTCCCCCTGTAGCCTCTTTCCATATGAGATAGACTTGGATTTAAGTAATTCCAGTCCCATGTTTCTTGGCTTGTTGAATCAACTCCATGAAATATTTTATCATTATCAACATAATGAAATACTATACATTATTTCCTCCCAGCTATATCCTTGTTGTCCCACTGCACTCTTTGCCTCCTGTGCAAACTTGTGGACAGTTGCCTTCTAAATCCTTTAAGTAACCCAGCCACTCCTTCCCGTAGGTACTTCTGACCTTGTAATCAAATGGAATAACCAGAATCTTTCTCACCTTTGTCCATTCAGCTGTCTAAAATGAGGTTCCTTTGTCTATTTACTCCTACAGCATCAGTGCCATGAGTAGTCTCCTTGCTCCCATAATTTCTTCTGGCTAAAGGAATCTCTTATCAGTGTTTTCACCTTTGCCACCATCTTTGCAGCTTCTTTATTTCTGTTTCTCTTTATTTTTATTTTTTTTTTCCCAGCTGCAATAACCTCCAGATAATTAGCTTTAGTTAAAGGCCTGTCAAAAGTTGTGTCCTACTAGCAGCGTCTGCATTTATTACATTCATTTGCATTCAGGTAAAAATACTTAAATGCATATACACTAAAACCCTGGAGACTTGTTTTTGAGAAAACAGGCTATGTCCATACCTCAGATATTATGGCTCTGCATCAAAATATAGGCACAGAGGCATCCATAGGTTTCAGAGAACTCTGAATTTCCTAGAGTCATACTCATCATTATAATACTATAGCTTTTGCCAATGGATAAAGGGGACACTGACTTTTAGCAAGGTAAACTTTATTTTTAGAGCTAGGTAGAGCTGGAATAGTTTCTGGTTCAGTGCTCATGAATTCAAATGTAGGTTCTAACAGTTACCTCTCTAACACCCTAGAAAAGCAATTCTACCTGTTTATTTCTTTAAGAGACTATTACTCCATTTTCATACTGAAAGAATTTGGTGCTTTAAAGCATGCCCTTACCACGGAAATTCCTTATTTCTAGAAAATGATGGTGTAACCTCTCTCACCTCTTTTTTCTTCTGCCACTTCCCCAAAATCTCCAAACCCCATATGCCATCAAAATGCAGGAGGAAAGTGAATGGGTGTGTAGAGATTTACCAGTCTGTCAAAACAGAAGAATAATAGTCTGTCAAAACAGAAATCAAGAAGGAAACAGCTGAGCAGGTAATTTACCCTTATAGTAAAACAAAACAAACCAACCAAACAAAAAATCACAGTCATGAATAATTCAAGGAAAAACCCCAAAGTCTCACTTTCCGTAGGGAAGATATATTTTTTAAAAAATCAAAGTTATTGGCTGCAAGTTCATCTCACCAGGAAATAATAATAAAAAAAGGATAGTTCATTAAGAACATAAGTCAAGAAAACAAACCAAGACAACCTCCTTCCTTCTCCTCCTTCCTCTTGCAGGTTTCCTTACCCATCCAGCTGCCAACCCACTCTAAAAACCCAGAGCTACGAGACTGCCATGGTTTGGAAAGACAGGCATCTGCCAGGGAAAGCTGGAGCTTTCCTTGGAATTGAGAGTGTAAACCCCCTCCCTCCAAATTACTATAATTTTGTAATTAAGGGGTTTTCAGGCAAAGATATGGGAATAGGAATAACAGTTCTTTACTAAGAATATTAAAAATACAAATGTAGTAGTAAAAAAACCCAACTGAGCAAACAAAAAAATCCTAGAAACCCTGACAGAGTCAGAACACAACCTGAAGCCCTGTTGGTCACAGTGTTGGGAGCAATCCAATTGAGTCCTCCTGGAGTGACAGATGTGGTTCTGTTGGAGTGGTTCTGTGGTTCTGTTGGACCCTTCCTGTAGAAGGGTCCAGTGGTGGTGAGATAAGTCCAGCCTTCCTCTGTGAATCCAGTGGAAACAGGCTGTCCTGGTGTTCTGAATCCCAGGTTTTATTTGGGTAGAAATGCTTGGCTCCTCCCACTGGGTGGAGCATCTCCCAAAGGGATGATGGAATTGTATCAGTCATGTGGTGAGCCTCAATGACCCATTAAGAGTAGATATCCCCCTGGAGGGAGGATGGGTCCTGGAAGAGATAAGGAACCCTGCCCCACCTCATTTTAACAGCTGTCCATTAACAGAAGGCACCCATCCCCTCCCCACTGGAGTTAAAGAAAAACACCTCCTCAACCAGTTTCAACAGATGGCAAATAGAATACACACTTTTGGTTACATATTCCAACTCAAGACAGGGACCCTCCTGCATCCCAGGAAGCACACGAAACCTGGCAGCTCTGAAAGAAGCAGACTCTGATACAACCCTTTCCCACTTCAACACCTGCTGCCATATCATCATATCATCACAGGCATGTGAGGAATGGAAAGTATCAGCTCAGTTTGTGCCTTGGAGGTATAGATAAAGAGTTAACAAAGTTCTCTGTAAGGAAGTATTTTCTCACAATAAATTTTCAGATGCTATTAAAAGTTTCTTTCAAATTAAATGGCATGCAGGATTTAAAAAGAAGAAAAATAATTCTTGGTCAAATTTATAAAAGAAATTAACAAAGAAGTGGTGTTTCTTTCATGAAATGACAGATAGTGGATACTGTTCCTCTAGACCTTTGTGGTTTTTTTCTTCCTTCAAAGTGGGTTGACATGCAAAAATAACAGAAAATTATGTAAGATGAAAACCAGAAGACATTCTTTCCACAAAGATCTAGTAATTTCCTACCATCTTCCCACTTAAGAACCTGAACCTTGTTTTATATATAACTTTTATGTCCTCAAAATACCTTTTTCTCCTTATAAGAGTCAATCACTTCTCTAATGTAAAATATACTTAGGTACAGCAGATTGTTGCATAAAGTAACACTGAGTAAGCCAATATATTAAAATGGTTAGCTAGAATTTTCTGCTGAAATTTACAGAAAAAATAGTATTGGTAACCTGAAAACCCTTAGATACATATCCTGAAATCCCGTATTTCAGAGTAATTCAGATCTGGGATTTTAACTTTTCATCCCTCATTAAGCTTCCTGTGTATTAAAAGATGACCTGTTCTTCACTGATCCTGGGAACAATTATGCACATGCTAAAGTTAATATGCTGTAAGTAATCATTGCAATGACCCTTAGTGCATATAAAATTAAGTAGGCATGTATATCCTAGCAAGTTTTAGGCCACAGTTTATTTTATCACACAATTTCCTTTACAGTCACTTTGTTTAGATTGGCAATGAAGAAGGATAAAAGAGGCCTTTGTGAAACTTGGAGAAATCAGAGACAGCAACAAATTGTGTGAGTCACCAGCATGGCCTGCCTCTTTCTACGATGTCTGGGAAAATAGCGAATATTAAGGTTTCTTCCATTTCCAAATAAATCGTCATCATGGCTAAAACACTGTACTAAGAAGTGTCTCTGGCCATTTCTTCATGAAAAGAATTCTCCAGGCTAAGTCCTTTGTGCTTTATCAGGAACTCACCCAATTCTGTCACTCCCTGAAAACACAGGGATCTCCTTGCACAAAACTCCTTGCACACAGCCTGAGAAGGACCTTTGGAAGAAAAATGGTTCTGTCTCTCCTTGTAACTTCACCAGAAAAAGACCTGAAGGCTTGGCTTCAAATTCCTGAGATAGATGGCAGGGAAGAGACCAGCTTGCAGCTTTCTGGTTTTGTGAGTATTTGGAAGCTTGGATCCTGCCAGAAGGGAGATTCATCACAGGGAAGTCTCTGATGCTCTGCAGCACAAACACTTTTAGTGGAAGAACTTACGTGTAAGGAATGCAAATTAAAATACCTATTCTCTACAACAGCTCTCAGGTAATAAGAAATAGTGTTATAAAGGAAAAATATGTGACAAAGAAAAAGAACAAGAAATGTCCCCCAGAAACTTTTATAAGGAAGAAATCACGCTGTTCCCCACTCACTGAAGGATATAATGATGACTGGAAAGACTCAGAGAGACAACAAGGGACAAAAAGGAAGATAAAAGAAGCAATGCAAAGGAGTTAAAAACTTAGTTTTCCAGTTTTGAAAGGCATTGAAGTGTGGCCCTTTTGGCTTATTTGCAAAGCATGTAGCAAACACAACAAAACAGGGTGGAAGTTCAACTGTGACTCACTGTGTATGTGGATTGCACAAGGACTTGATCTTCCTGAAACATCAAGGTAAAAAGCAACACTTCTATGAAAACAGGTAGCTTTGCATCTCTGTCATTTTACTTAAGTATCCATTCAAGTCTCCCATAAACTTGTGCAAACAGAATAGACAGTGTAAAAAATAAGAGACACCAGAATTGAATGTCAGTTCTTGAAATGAAGAAAATTCTTAAAATCACAGTTCATTGAAAGCAAGACTCTTAAAGGCTTCTTAAAGACTCAAGTATGCCTTCCTTACAGTCCAATCAGAAAAAAAAAAAATACAAGTCTTCTCCATTTTCTTCTTATTTACCCCTTTGAATGAAGAAAATCTCCCTCTGTTTCACCAAAGAAGAGGGTGGAATTGTAAACACTTTTGCATGACCAAAGTATGGGGCTGGAAATACTCAGGTTCCATAAGAACCCTCAGTGATAGGTGCATCTGTTGGGGGTTAGATTTGTTTCCTTTTGCTTGTGGAATTTTTTCCCATTGGGTTGCTAGGGAGCTAATTGCTGGGTGCTTATGGTTGCTTGGCCAAGACAGGAAAGGAGGGGATGGGGGGTAGTTGCTGTCTCTTGCTCCTGGCATCGGGGAGGGCTGGTCTGGCTGCTGCTGCTGCTGCAGGAGGATTCTCGTTTTCTCCACTGGCTCTGGTCCTGAGAAAGTCTACCATCATCAGCTCCTGAGCTCCAGAACAGTTGAGTCCATCTTCTCCTGCCCTGTGGGGCCAACCCTGTCCTGCCACCACCGTTCCCTCGGCACTGCCGTGAGGTTTTTTGTGGCACTGTGTCTCCTCCTCTGCTGGGACATCCCTTCTGCTCCAGCCACCACTGCAGAGCTTTCTGCTCTCACCCACAAGCCCAGGAAATTTCACCCTTCCAGCCTGGTTCTCTCAGCGAGATCAGACTGCCCCGAGCTTTGTGAGAACAAAGCCCCTCGAGGTCTTGCCTGGTTCTGTTTAGTATTAGTGTTGTAATTGTTATTGTTTGTTTGCATTGTTCTAAATACTAGTAAAGAACTGTTATCCCTATCCCCATAACTCTGCCTGAAAGCCCCTTTAATTTCCTAAATTATAATAATTTGGAGGGAGGGGATTTGAATTCCACATTCCCTAAGGAGGTCCTGC
>VZUI01074973.1:0-79024 GCA_013401135.1 Cettia cetti
CCATCCATCCATCCATCCATCCATCCATCCATCCATCCATCCATCCATCCATCCATCCATCCATCCATCCATCCCATTATTTTCTCTCTCTTACTACCCAGTAGCAGATTCCCAAATTCCCACATAAATCACAACATTGGTGATTTATGTGGGAATTTTTAAAAGGTGATTGGAGATTTTTTTTTTACTATGCCATCCCTTTTGCAGTCAAAGAGACATTAAGTTCCCTCCTCAGCTGTCATGATTCACAGCCTGGCATATTAAGTTAAGTCTTGTTCTCACTTCACCTTAGCTCCCTGGTCTGTGACCTGCAACAGATCAGTGCTCTGACCCCTGGTCCCTGCTGCCTGGTGACTGATGGCTCCTGGGAACAGCAACCTCTCCAGCCACAGCCACTGGATTTGACAGGGGCTGTGAGTCAGAGTTTCCAAACTAGGGGAAGTCGGTGAATGTCTCTGAGCATCTCGCTGTGACTGCATGCCACGCCTGTGCACACGATTCACACACGGCCTCTCTCTCCACGTTATCTGTACAGCACAATCATCCCTGGGTATTTTGGAAATGTTTATCCTTCCCAGCATGATAATTTTATTCTTAATTAACGGCAATTGCTATGAAGCATCATGGATGAATTTATTACTAAAAATGCCCTCTCCAGCTGTGCAATGCATTTATTTTAAAGTCTAAAGGTCTTCCTTCCCTTCTCACTATGCAATCTTTATTAGGGTCTTCCATGATTAATTTTGGAGCAGGAGCACGAAAGGGGCAGATCTCCAAGAATGGCATTGTCTGCATTCACTCTCAGATTTTTTTTTTTTTTAATTTATTTCTTTGCTAAAAGATATTTCATTCAGAGAATCCCCACTGAGCTTTTTATTGCAGAAAATTAGGGATCATAAATCGTCTCCCAGAAAACTATAAATCCAGTACTATTGAAACATTCCATGGGCAGATCTTGGCTCTTTGATGAAATCACTCCTTTTTCTTGTATAATTTATGAGCT
This sequence comes from Cettia cetti, assembly GCA_013401135.1. Lineage (NCBI taxonomy): Eukaryota > Metazoa > Chordata > Aves > Passeriformes > Sylviidae > Cettia > Cettia cetti. The sequence continues at coordinate 1,004 of VZUI01074973.1, forward strand.
TTTTTTCAGCATGGGGGGATTTATGCTTTTAAATTGCTCACCAGGGTTTTATTGAATATAATTTGCTAGCAAATTTATATGAGCCAAATATATTGCATTTTATCCACAATTATGAGCAATAAAATTGATGGGGCTTTACTTTTCATTTTCTTCTGGCAAGCAGAGGAAACATGAGTTTATCCTGAACTTGGAGTGCGGTTTCTCAGGGATTCACATGCACAATTAAAAAAGAAAAGAGTGTAGTCAGCAAGGCAGAGGTGCCATTTTGGAAACTTTATTTGGTGTATGGAAGAGGGCAAGTTAAATTTCTCTTGCTCCAAAGGGACTGTAAAACACTGAGGAGCTGAGTTAAAACCACTGAAGCCTGTGACACACATCGACTTTTGCAGAGTTTGAATCACACTGTTGGGATGCAAGGTGTGAATAATCTGTGTTAGAGCTGCGTGTCTTTCACAGTCCCCTTTGATCCTATTTTCCTGTGGTATTCTGATTTTCATTTGATTCAACCTGGTATATTCAAAGGCATGAAAAAATCTCCATTATAACTCTACCTTCCATGATTAGTTTTATTTACTGTGTCTGAATTGTGTTCATTCTGGTATGCCCATAACCCTTGAGGACTTTCATGACTGACAGAAGAGAGGAATAAAATCCTATATATCATTAATCTCTATAAGGCAGAAGGAGCCACAAAAGTGTTCTGTGTCCTGGTTCTTAACAGGCTGCTATTTCCAAATACTGATTTCTCAAAATAAGGCTTCTAAACCACAGTAACCATCACAGCACAGTCAGATGCAAATATTGCAGCTTGCTTCCAAGTCAGTGTGTGTGGGTGCACTGGGGTAAGAATTTGGGGTGCACCACACTGCTAGGTGACAGGGTGTGGAATAGGAAAAAATATTTAGGTGTAGGGCTATACCTGGGCAAAATGTTCCTTGGTGCAAGGGCTTACACTGCTTTGAGCTTTGTTCCATAGACTCTCACCTGCTTTGGACATCCCTGTCCACCTTTACATTCATCTGTTCCTCTCTCTGTTGGCGTCATGGACTCTGACTCTTGATCTTACAACATAGTTTTGTGGTCTGGGAGAAGAAATGTTTAATCCAATTTAGCTGAACTGGGGCAAGCTGGTTTGTAGACATACACTGAAGAGGAGTAAGGAGAAAGGCTGAATTTAGCTACTCTACAAATGGAAATAAGATGGTGGGCATTTCAAAAGCAGGGGAGCACCAACCCCTGGTCCACACCCTGTAGCTGTCCTGGGGACAGGGGACTGACCTCTTTCTGTCACCTCACTCCTCACAGCGGGGAAACCACCTTCTGTCCTGCGAGAAGTGTTCGGAGGAGAGGTCCCAGGGAGGATTCTTGTAACTTATCCCTCCTTTTTTGGCATTCTGTTTCAGGTTTTACAGCAGCAGGGCTCATTTTGACACAGAGCAGGTACCTTGAGCTTTTCTTTGCACTAAAGGAAATTAAGGCTCCAAACTGAAATGGGCAAATCAAAGGAAATTCAAAGCATAAGACACACATAACTCTGTGAGCTATTTGTCCCACAAGAGCCCAAGCTGCTGGTATGGCCAGTGCATTAACAGTAAATATTCTGTCTTGATAATGCCCTTTTTTTCCCCCCCATGGCTGTATTATTATTATTATTATTATTATTATTATTATTATTATTATTATTATTATTACATTCTATAGATTTTGGACTTAATGTACACAAGGTGATGATTGCTGGGGCCATAATAATGAAATATGACTTTCTTAATGAAATTTCAGTTCCAGCTCATTTCACTGCTGACATTGAGGTGACTGCAAATAAACACTTTCCAGAAGAGTCAGTTTAAATGGCTGCATAAGCAATTTATCAAATACTGTAAGACTTAAATAAATAGTAAAGAAATATTCAAGTGTGCTATATTACTGCCTGTGGCTTTGTTCCCAATAACCTCATAACTTGTCTTTCTAATAGTTAGATTCCCACTGACAGAAAACAAATCTCTCTCCAACCTGGAGAATTTTATCAGATTTATCTGAATGCCAGATCAATGTGTAGGAAACAAATGGAGTCAGCAACATGATTTAAATTAGAAGTCTAACAATTTACAGTCTCCACTGGTTTCCTCATAAACCTTATTAACATTTGGCATTGGGTACCAAGGAACTATAAATATCCAGCATTCCAAAAGGATATTTATATCTGCTTAGACTCTCGTTATATGTCTTCAACACAGCTTAAATAATGTCAGTAATACCTTCATCATGAACAGGAAATGAAAAAGTTGCCCCATACATGTTTTGTCTTTTAATCAAATATTATTTTCTCCTTAGAACTGCAGAGCTGGTGGGTGTTTTTTTGTTTATTTTATTTATTCAAAACTTCTGTCCACATTTCCACTTGTTTTTCTAGATCTCAGTAGGGTTCAAAGCTCTCCCATCCAAATAGAGCAGAACAATTTCTTCACATCTTTCATGCAGTTCTTCCCTCCTACCCCCTCACCTCAGCTGCTGTTAAAGGCTGGGCTCACTCCTCAAAGATGTGGCCTGGGCAACACAATGATGCCATGAGCTGCCTGTGAGAAGAGGCAGCACAAGGAAAGAGGGCAGTATCTAAAACAGGATCTGATTGTAGCAGAGTAGGATATGAGAGAGATTTATAGACAGCCATCCCAAAATGCCCTCACTCTTCATTTCATTTCATTTCATTATTTCATTTCATTTCATTTCATATTTCATTTCATTTCATTTCGTTTCATTTCATTTCATTTCATTTCATTTCATTTCATTTCATTTCATTTCATTTCATTTCATTTCATCTTTCTTTCTTTCTTTATTTCTTTCTTTCTCTCATTTTAGGTTTTTCTCTTGTGCAAAGATTTAATTTCCTTCCTTTGAAGATTGAACACAGATTTTCTTTTCCATCTACCATATCCAAACACTTCTGTCCAATATTCAGTTCTGTTCTGAAGCAGTCTGCCCCTAGTCTGCTGTGTGGTCCTTGTTATTTTCATGGAATCATAGAATATCCTGAGTTGGAAGGGACCCACAAGCATCCTCGAAGTTCAATTCCTGGCCCTCCACAGCTCCATCCCCAAGAGTGACACCACATGCCTCAGAGCATTGTCCAAACACTTCTTGAACTCTGTCAGGCTTGGTGCAGTGACCACTTCCCTGGGGAGCCTGGATCAGTGCTCAGCCACCCTCTGGGTGGAAAGCCTTTTCCTGACATTCAATCTAATCCTCCCCTAATTCAGCTTCGTGCCATTTCCTTGACTCCTGTCACTGGTCACAGAAGTGAAAACATTGGTACTTCCTACCTGCCCCTTCACTTCCCCTTGTGAGGGAATTGTAGATTGCAGTGAGGTCTCCCCTCAGTCTCCTCCAGCCTGAACAGACCAAGTGTCCTCAGCTGCCCCTCATATGGCTTCCCTTCCAGATCCTTCATCATCTTTGTTGCTCTTCTCTAGACACTCTCTAATAATTTAATCTCTTTTTTATATTGTGGCACCCAAAACTGCCCCCAGAACTCAAGATGAGGCTGTCCCAGCTCAGAGCAGAGGGGACAATCCCCTCCCTTGCCCAGCTGGTGATGCTGTGCCTGATGCATCCAGGGACATGCTTGGCCCTCCTGGCTGCCAGGGCACTGCTGGCTCATGTTCAGCTTTTTACTGACCAGGACCCCCAGATCCCTTTTCTGTAGGGCTGCCCTCCAACATCTCATTCACCAGTCTGTATGTACATTCAGGGTTGCCCCATGCCAGGTGCAGGATCTGGCACTTGTCTTTGTTAAACTTCAATTGTCTCCCTGCAGGGCCTCTCTCCCTTCTACGGACTCAACAGCTCCTTCTAATTTAGTATTGTTGGCAAACTTCCTTAGCATCCCTTCCAGTCCTGCATCCAAGTCATTAAGGAATATGTTGAAGAGCACAGGGCCTAAGATGCTTGATGGGTGAGCTGAGCCTCGGTGGCTGGAGCAGAAAGCATGGTGCCATTCATACTGTGCTGGGAGTGATTACACCTTGACACATCACAGGGAGCAAGGAAATGGGCTGCATGGCCAGGGCTTCATGGACACTGGTGCATCCAGTCTCCTGGGACTGGTGCCAAGTGGTATATGATGATTGAATCCATGTGATGGGAGAGAAACTGTGCTAACATCCTACACACAGCATTTCCCTCCAGCGGCTCTGGGAGAGAGAATTGCATCCTTGTAATTCCCTTTAGCTTGTTTTCAGGCATGCAGACTCCAGGTGACCTGGCCTGCTGGGCTCTCATCATGGCCTCTTGCCCTTCCCACAGCACTCACAGTGCCCGCAGCTAGAGCCTGGAAACCCTCAGCCAGCCAGCTTTGCAGGGTTGCTCTCTCCTTTGTGTCCTGCTCATCAGCCCCTGTCCATACATGTGTGTCTCCAGCTGTCCACTACACCTCTTCCCACTCAGACTGTTACACCTGTGAAGCAAGTTCCTGAGGCTGCATCTCCACCCAGCCACCCACCCTCCCCTTCTCAGTCCTGTGGGAGAGGTGAGACCCTTTTCTACAGTAGTAAGAAAGTCAGCACACAGTGTTGAAGCTTCACTTGCAATTTTTTGCCTTTAGCTTGGCTCCTAACAAGGAACTTAGATTCAGTCTTTGGAGCCAGAGCTTAAAAAAAAAAAAAAGGAAAAAAGTGCCTAAGGCAGAAAAGGAAAGAATACGGACAAAAATTAAAAAGCCACAGAAATGCTAAAAAAATATATCAAAGAGGTGGCAATTAGATTTAGCTCCTCAGAATGATGTGACAGATTCAAAGGCAAAAATATTTTATATTCAGTAGCATAAGAATTGGTGGAAAATTAATTCCAAGAATGTCTAGGCATGAAGCCAAATATCTCTTCACCTACAGAAGCCAACTAAAAGAAAAACAGAACCTTTAGCCTGACCTTCAAACAACAATTAGTGCTGATTTATTGACACGATTTTCCAGAACATGGACAATGCTTATGAAGGCATTGAGAAGACTGTATAAAAAATTATATTTTCTTTGAGCTTCATGGGATGTAAGCAGTTTTCCCCTCCAAACAAGCTCTGCCAGGCTATCCTTTTGTTAAGTCTATGAATTAAATTCAAACAAAACAACAGCTTTATTGTAGCATGTGATTTAGCAATAGACCTGAGGCTACTATTCAATAAAGATGAGGAATAATTACACACTTTGTTATGAAAATTACATGATAAGTTCCTTAGAAACCTCTCTGAAAATTAAGTTAAGTACACAGTAATTCAGTTTTTCCACTACCAAGTTATCTCCTCTCTGTGACTATTTGAGGGAAGCTCTAAGTTCCAAGGTTCCATAGTTCCTTCAGTTGAGGGAAGAAGAAATAGAGTTACTTTTTATTTTTGGATGCTTTATTTTTCCTTTTTCTCCAAGCATTGTGATTATTGCTAGCAGCCATTTCTAAAAGTTCCTCCAAAGTTATTGTGGCACTCACAAAGCTGAGTTTAGGCTGCCAACATACATGTGAGATCTGTGTAATTTTTGTATGTTCCATTTTGGAAAGGGATTTGGGAGTCTACGAGCCCAGTCAACCTCACAGCCCCTGCAGCACAGCAGGTTACCATGTGCCTTACCTCCCTGTGTGCCTGCCTTCAGTCTGTGGCAGCTCTGAATTCACCTCATAGCACAAGAGGTATAAATTAGGTCAAGTTACTTTGTGCTTGTGTTCACCCAGACACTTACTGCCATTCAGCTCATGCACAGCCTCTGGTAACTCCTGGCTGGACAAGTTTGAGTGACCTGACCATGTGTTTGATCTCTAAGTACCACTCAAAATCACCAGGGCTTAGAAAAGAAGGTACTTCAAATGTCATGCTCGGAAACTGGCAATCGCTTGCGAAGCACCCATATCTCCTTAACCTTGAAGTTAAGGAGATCCTAACAATTCTAGGAACACAAGAGTAGACAGCCTGTAAAAAGACAGTACTTGCCAAAGGAGCTGCTTGTCATGAGGTGGTCAGCATGGCATTGCCCCTTATGCTACATTATACAATTGATTGCCCTTATATAGAGGTATGCTGCTTTAATTTTTTTTAATATCTTCTTTATGGAAAGTGTATAATTTGTGTGATGATGCAGATGAGGGGGATGAATTGCATTCTTCACAGGCCCACCAATAATCACTGTCAGGGAGCAGCACCCAGCACAATGACTTGTAAGGAGACCTCAGCCCCAGAAACTTCCCCATATGGCACCTGCATGGATGACAATGCTGGAAAGAAAACAAAACATTCCTCATCTCAGCACTGACCGAGAGAAGTCTCTGGGGAGTGCCTGGGAGACTTGAGAGGAGCAAATGTTTCCATGTAGTCAGTCACCTGTAAACTGCAAATTGTTTTCATGACACTTGTTTACTGAATCACTCTCATTCTGGACACTTGTCACTTTGCTGTAAGGAAGCTGGGGAGCCCTTTCATAACCCCATCATTTTATGCAGACACAGCAGAGCAACAATGGTTGGAAAAAAGTGAATGCTGGCGATTCGTGCAAGTGAAGTCATCCGAAGCAATCGCCAGAAAGTGGCTTTATTCAGAGACAGCTTATGCTGGAAGGATTTTCTTTTGCAGATACAATCGGGGGTTATTAAACCCCTGCTGGCTCTATAAGATTTGGTAGTAGATCACAGATTTTAGCAATTCCCTACTGCCTTGCCACTTTGTTTGACTGGATATTGAGCTCCCAGATGTCCACAAATCCTGTGTGAAGGCTGCTTGGCACAAGTGGCAACAGTCAACCTGTACATTTGTGTAAGGATTCTTGCAGCTGGGACTTGTTGGACTTGCAGTAAACACTTCAATCAGTTGCCATTAGAACTGGGCTGAAATCAGACCATTCTGGATTGCCAGCAAGGGAAGGCCTCCGTATGTTGTCTATATAGCACATGTACATCCTGATTCAAGCTGACTTTAATTCTCTATTGAAATAATAGAGACTAAGTAAGAACTGATTCAAAGTGAACAGCAAAGTTTTGTTTAGATTTTACATAGTTGATTCTCAGTCCTTGTTGATGAAGCAGATTTATATTAGCATACTGCGTTCTGAAAGGGGGAAACTGATGAAGACATTTAGAGCCAGTCACTTTTAGTTAAGTTGTTAGGTGAACACTACAGGAGAAAAAAAATTTGACTTTTTACAGCAATGTAAAGAGAAGGCCTACAGTGTCTCATGCTAGCCAGAAGCTCAGCAGTCCTGCTCAGAGGGTGTTTTAAAAAATTGCTCTAGCTCAGCATCCAAAGCCACACAGGGAGTCAGTGAGAAGAGCCAGGTGAGAGCTAAAGAGTTTGTAATCACTGCCTGTGTTTTCCCACTTCTAACCCAAGCTTCTGGATTAAATATAAAGTGAGCTGTCAAGTAAATCATAGAATCATAGAATCGTTAGGTTGGAAAGGGCCTTTATGATCACCAAGTCCAACCATTAAAGGCACTCGCACCATATGCTAGAAACATCACACAGCTTTGTTGGCCATATAAAAATTGCTGCACATGGGAACAATAACTCTTTCTTGAAAACCAAATAACTATTCTAATCTAAATCAATCGGATCTTAGAAAGACGGAAAACCCACCCCTTTCAGGATACAGTCATTGTGCAAGTGTTAGGATATAACAGAGATTTGAAAACACCACAGCCTCTGGCCCCTGCCCTTCTCAGAGCTATTGTTTTTAAGTGTGAGCTGTAAGACCTCTTCTGCCAAGATTTCAGCCTAGAGGAAATATGTCTCTCAGTGATGTAACCCTTTACAGGTCAGAGTCCTTAACTGAAAGCCTGGCTGGTGGAGTGACCACTGCACAGGACATAGTGAAGTGTCAGTCAGATCTTTTCTTGCACATTTTCTCCTTCAGTCTTCATTTTCAGTGTGTGATAACTTCAGAAATAAACTCAAGATCATTTGTAGAAAACTAGGCAATCACTGCTTTTTCAGATGTGTAATGTAAAATCTAAAGATAACTCCATGTCTTCAAATTCAGTTTCTAACTGCAAGTTTATTTGAAAGCATAATGACAGTTATGTGTGAGTAGATCTAATTTGTTGTTTATATTTAAGTGGTCCATCAGAGGCTTTTGAGCCTCGTGCAAAAACTGCAGCAACACACAGGAGAACAGCACATCAGAAAACCTACGCACCTCCTTGAGAAGTGAGAGAGGCATATATGGGGCAGGAATTTTCATTTTCACACTACCTTCTGTGATGAGCATAACTAATTTCTGCCTACGTCTCTCAGATGCAACAAAAAATACAAGCCAACAAAAAAAAGCTTCCTCTGTCTTGCCAAAGCATTTTCTGGTAGGACAGGGGTGCTGGAGGCGGGTGGGTCACAGACTTTCCTGCAGCCCTCACCTGCATTTGGGTCATTTTGAAACCCATTTGTGAAGAGCAACCATGTCCCTACTGACACCCCAAATGAGCCCAGCTGGGGCCACAGCTGCTCCAGGTGGCACTGGGATCCACATGGCTCCCTTTAAAAACAACTGGCTCCCCATGGGCTGGAATGAACAAGCCTAACTCGCTGTGGTTTGTATCCCATGGCAGAGCGGGCACCAGCCCTGTCCGGAACCCTTCCTGGAGGTGGGCATCTCTGGGTTCCTGCCCATGTGTGTACTCTCCCAGCCCTGCTCAGGGCACCCTCTCCCTCCACAGGGCACGGGCCCCACAGCCAGCCTGGAAGACAGCCAGCACACAGCTCCAGAGGTGGCCCAAGTGGAATGGAAAGGCAGCAGATGAACGTGCACATGGGTGGAGTGGCTGCAGGGTTTCCGTGGCAGGCAGACAAAAAAGTTCAGTGTTTATGATTTTGAATGTTACAAATGCAAATGCAGTGATCTATGGGGGAAAATATGAAGGTGAGAAAAGGGGGTTATAAGTTTATCTGGAAGAACACAGCAAAGTTAGAGAGGGGTTTGAATTTGCAGCCAGCTCCTTGAGTTCAGCCACCAGTGTGGTTATCATTAAATGTTGCAAACAGAAGCCAAAACAGAATTGCGTGCAACAGAATTTGCAGCAAAATTCAGATTTTAGAGATGGTTTGGGTTTGTTTTCTTGTTTGTTTGTTCAGTTAGCATTGCAGTGCTTTATCTTTATCATGCTGCCTGAATACTTTGGGTATATAGTGAGGCCTCAACAAAAATCTTGCCATCTGATCAAAGCCAGCAAAGGGAAAAGATCTAAGCAGAGGTTATAATGCATGCAGTGCCAGGGAGCTCTGTGTCACACGTGCATGTGTGTATATAAAGAAAATCCCCTCTCCATGATGTACTGACAGCAGATGAGAGTCATGGAGTGCACTAGTCAAGAAGCAGCACTGTGCTGACAAAACTGCTTGGTGGCAGTGAGATAAGCAGTGCAAAATGACCAGCTGCAGGGCAGAACCTTCCCAGGCAGGCCTGGATACTCGTCCCCATGTTGAGACCTGGATCTTGCAGCTATTTTTTCACATATGGAAAAAATGCTGGGAAATGCTTCAGATTTTTCTTCAGCATATCTTGCTGGGCATGAGAGAAAGGCTGTGCTTTCAAATATGAATTCATATATTCAGAGATTCATAAAGTTTAAGGCTAGCTGAAAGTATCATGATAATTTGTTCTAAGACTTCCTCACCATGTGGGTTATATACATATATATGTATATATACACATACACACAGAGAGGCATATGTGCATATATACACACACACACACACACACACACACACATATATATACACGCCCACACACATATGTAAGAATTACCAAGCATCAGTTCATGGGGTTTGAATTTATCTGATTAAAAAAATCAGACAAGCCTATTCCTTATCATTTCATCTTCACTGCTTACAATGTTTATTCATCTTCAGTGGGCTTGCCCTTCTCAAACTTCTCTCTACATCCCTGTTAGGTGTCTGTGTGTGAATGTACCTTCAGGCTCAAGATCTCCTGCCTGCCCAGCACCATGCAGGATTTACTGGGGGCGTCCACCTAACCACACTTTGTGGCCAAGGCCAGCTAAGCTTGCTCCCCAGTATCAGCAGCTGTACTGTGCCTGTGTAATGTCATTGAACAGAGTTGCTTGGGGAACTCCAAGACTGACTCTAGCTCTGCTTTGCTGTTTCCTTCCCCAAAATTCCTTTCCTTCTCCTTGTCTCTCTTCAGCCCCCAGTCGCTGGCAATATGTCCTCCTTGACTCTACTGCTTGGATGTATTAGTGCTCAGCTACCTGATTACTTTTAATTCCTTTCTTCATTCCATTGATTTTGCCATAACTGACTCCATCTGCTGCATGTGATCAAAGGGAGGATGGGAAGGCTGTTTTTCAAATGGCTTCTTTCCTCCTTAAAAGGATGGTGTTTTACAGAACTCAGCATGAGAGTTTTGGTGCTGTCTAGAAATTTCCACAGAACATGTTCTGTATCATTTCATTACCACTCAGCTATTTACTGGCTATTATTAACAAATTTGATTATGGAAGGTCAGATCATATGTGAAATATACAGTGTTTCCTTTCCCTTGTTCCTCTGAATAGCTCTTTGTACTGTGCTTCAAGCCAGCGACAGTCCCACAACTGCCAAAACCACAGCTGGAGCAGGAGTCTCCCATATTTTCATCTTTCCATTTGGTGACAGTGTCACAATGACTTGCTCATAATACACTATACATCTCACAGAAGGTTTATTACTATTTTTTAAATGTGGATGCACTGAACAAAACTTCCTGCCTGATGGCCAAGTATAACCTGGAGGCCATAAAAAAAAAAAAAAAAAAAAAAAATCAAAGCTCTGTTTCCACTGTTATTAACTGCCCTGAATATTGAATTTGTGCAGAACAGCAAGGGGTTCAACCCATAGACTGGGGGGAAGCTTTGCACTTCACGTTGCAGAAGGATCTAACACCTCAAATCTGCAGGTAGGACCAAAGAGTTGGCCATTGTGGTTAATGACATTTCTGTTATGGCCTGTTTCTGTGAAATGGGGTCAGTGATGAACCCCAGCAGATGTGCTGCCAGCCTTTTGCATCTTCCCGTGCATGCAACAAACCTGCAGCTGTTCTCACCTCATGGTTTATGGTAGTGAATATAGCCAAGGACTGTGTAAAGGTGGGTGAAGGTGGAGAATGTTCAAGGATGATGCCAAAGTTAAGGGCACTTCTCCCAGGAAGTCAAGAGAGCACTTAAGTGCTTAAGAAAATGATCCAATACTGCTTTAGCCTTCTGGCTGACATTTTGATACAACATATATGACAGAAATCAGCATGTTAATTTCTGCAATAACTGCCACAGTACAAAAGCATTGTTGAGAAATTTTCTATTACTGCCTGGAGTGTTAGTTTTTATGGTGCCATATACATGTGCAGTATGGACAAGTTACAGTTACCATGGGAATGTTAGTAATGAAATTCTTGAGTTCTCAATGTTTAAAAAGTCTCAAATGAGTTATAAAGGAGACTTGTTTGCAATTCATTTCCTTTGTGAAAGGCAGAAAAAACTCATGGCCACAACCCTTTTTGACAAAATTTGCCAAACTAAGAACCCTCAAAGTTTTTTTCACCTTTTTTTTTTTTTTTTTTTTGCTATCCAGAAAGGCCTCTCTGTTTATCCACCTTTTTGCTTTTTGTCCTGAGTCTACTCAATACTGAGTCTGGAGTGCTACAGGAAGTCTGAATGAAGCTGAGGTAGGAAATTGGAAAAAATCCAAATTTTAATTCATGCTGTGGAAGTCAGTTATGCCAGAATATGTCAACATCAGATCTGCTTTAGGAATTACAATTACAATGGACAATCTTCCTTCTCATAAGTATCAAAATTTTCTGGGGTTGCAGGGATGAATGCAGTGTGTCAAACAATTACAGAAGCTACAATTGGTTTCTATGTGAGGGGACATGCAACTCCTTAGAGCAATTTGCTGTCTTTATAGTGCAACAGTGTAATGGTCAGGGGTCCATGTGAAGGGGTTAAGATGGGCATTTGATATTAAGGAGATAAATATATATATATATAAGGATATAAGGAGAGAGAAGGGATATAGAGGAGTTGTGGTAAGAGATGGAGGGAAAAGGGCGTAGTCTGAAGTTAGCTGAGAAATTGGAAAAAATGAGGGGAAAGAAAAGAAAAGAAAGAAAAAAAGAATGCATAAACAAGAGACACTGAAAGAATTCAGAAAATGGAGATTGATCAACATATTATATAGTCACTGTGGCCAAGATTGAATAATATGACAACGAGACATGTGCCTCCAATCCATTTTGTCTTCCAGAGTGGTCCATTATGGAACTGAGCATTTTGGAAACATGTGTGTACTGAGGAGATTGGTCAGGAAACTGGAGAGTAGATGTGTGTGCTGGCCCAGTTCTACCAGATAGTCTGTGTAATCATCATCCAGTCTCAGATACTGGAGAAGAAGCAGTCATTTTCAGGAAATTAATATGCAGGACATGAGTGTGACAGAAGGGTTTGGATGCAGCAGTATAAGAAGAGGGATCTAGTGATCAGATGATAGCAAGAAGATAACAGAAATGTTTTACCTTTGTAAATGCATTGTCTCATTTGTTTACTTGAGAGGACTATACTGATATGTAATTGTTGGTTGCAGAACTGATTCAATACTGATATAAGCAACAAAAGTATCTTCAATGAACCTTGTATTTGACATATTTTCTGGTCCAAATAAAAGGAGTACCTAAACTTAACTTCTTTGTCTGATTCTTAATAAAATTGACAATGCATATATTAATATAAACATACATTTATATAAATATATTCTTTTTTAATTTGCTGAAAATAGAACTACCAAAAAGGAGGGAAGTTATTTCTAGAGGACACAACTAGGACTAATTTCTGAAAAAATTCACAACTTGCTTTAAAGATGAACCAATGCAGAGCCAGAGGAAGTAGAAGAGAGAATGATAAAAATTACTGAATTACTTTATGAATAGCTTTGTTTAAATAAATTGTTTCATAACTATAAATCAGATGTTCTTTTTTTAATCATTCCCAACACATGTCCTGTACTGGACAGTGTTAACATTTCAGCTCAGATAATATGACATCTCAGTTTCAAATGCCCTCTGAATTCCTAAACCTCTAAAGTTTTATAGCTCTAATTGCTTCTATCCAAGTTGACTGACTTTATGAATGGGGCCTACATGACTGGTTACAGCAGTGAAATTTGGCTCAATGGAGCCAAATTTATATATATATATATATATATATATATATATATATATATTTCAAACTTCAGGGGCATTGTGACAGCTCTGCCAGTCAAGGACCTGACTTTTAAAGTGCTACTGGCTCAGACCCCTACAAAACACTCTGTGCTGTCAACATTTTCTAAAGGTGCCAGCAGCTATGTTAGCCTGATACCTTGCACAATTGCTTAGCATCTCACAAAACTGAGTCCTAAAACTGATTTGATAATCTTTGTTCTTGTTGTGGTTGTTTGTTTGTTTGGTTGGTTTTTTTGGCTGTTTTCCTCCGTTTCCTGAAAAATCACAGGAAAATTTGCAACAGTGCTGTTAAAGCTGCTGCTAAAGCTGGAGGTGGGGCATAACCCACCCCACCCCCTCCCTCATAGTTAGTGATTCAGATAAAATGGAATGACATCCAAACCAACCCCAAGTTGTTTTTGTTTTTGCAGAACCAAAACCTGAGTGATGAGGTTTTGCAACATTTAAACCCATATCATTCCAGTTTGTCCATTACAGACATAAGACTAAACTCAAACCCTTTTATCTGAGCTTTCTATCCCCTCTGGACTTGGGTGGTTTGGCTAAAAATGGAACCTGGATTTAAACCATCCCCAATTTGGGTTGTGCAAATCACAACCTGACTAATGTAGTTCTTCAAAACCAAAACCATAACATGGCCTTCTTGTTCTATCCCTAATTAAATTAAATGTTTTGTGTCCAGAGCATAATGGAGACTGAAATGTACAGAAGAATGTTATCAGAATAACACAACCTTCTATTTTATTCATTCCCAAAGGGTCTGATCCTGAAATCACAAAGCCTCTCTCTGTCCTTGTGGGCACTTGATGAGGTACTTCTGCTTTGAAGAGGGTTGTTACTGCTTTCTTTGAAAACAGTGAATTAACCTTCATTGAATTCCAGAGAAATGTTCCCTTTCTCACTTATATTTTCTGAGTACTTTACTATTTCATATATTTGCAGATCATGAAATCTCTTCTGTTGCAGGAGAGGCTGAAGCAGAGCAGAACTGGCCATGGCCCTGTCATGATAAGAGAGCAGATTTCGTTATTGAACCGTACTTGGGCCGTCTGACCTTGTACAAGTCGTATACCAGAGGAAAAGGGTCTCCCTGTATAGCATCTTCAGGCATTGCTGATAGACTTACCATGCTGTTGACTTTCCTAAGAGAGTATCCCCTAGTATAAAAGCAGTCACTGCAGCTCCTAGGGCAATCCTAATCCAGATCTTAAAAGATTCTCTGTCAAACTTTGCCCATCTTGGAATTTTGCTTGTGATGGATGTATGCTTTCTCAGCTTTGCCACTGTCTCTGTCTTCCCTTGCTGCCACAAACAAGGGTCCAAGGGCAATATTTTTTCTGCCTGTGGACTGCCTTGAAAAGGCCAGTAAATGGTCGGTAAGGAAAACAAGCCCAGTGGAAATAGGATATAAGGCAGTACCACGTATTCTGCCTCTCTAGCCTAATATTTTAGGGGGTCTACAAATAAAAACATGACTGGAGATCACCATCACAATTCACAAAGAAGTGTCCTGGAGATCTAGGAAGAGATATATGTGCTGCCAAGAGCTTCAGCCTGGCTCTTGGAGGAGGCAGAGTGTTCCAGCTCCCTCACCCAGGACCTGTCATTTTCCCAGTAGCTATGCTAACAGACCAAGAATCTTTTTTTTAATAGATCTGTAAAAGTGTTGCAGGTTAAACTTAAAAAAATGCTTCACTTTATTTACTCAGCTGGAACCAATTTTCTGGTAATTTCTTACAGGTAAATTGTTAGTCTTCTGTTAGTGTTTTGCTGTCGCTGACATTCTCTGCTGAATGTTTCCCTTTTTTTTCCCCCATGTTTGCATTCCAGTAGGTAACTTAGAAGTAATAATCACAAAGGAGGATATTTTAAGAGCAGCACATGCAGATCAAAACTAGCCTACCTTTTAAATACTGAAACCCGTGGACTTAACAGTAATAGTTTACCTTGTCTCCTCCAAGTGCTAACATTTGTACTCTTTTCTGTACAACTACTAGCTGCTCTGAGGAGAAACACTCACAGAACTGGAGAAAGCTGGACATTTAACTAGATAGCTGGCAAAATTACAGTTGTACCACAAGCAGCTTGGACTAATAAGTTAAGCGAAACTCAAAGCCAAATGTCTTTTTTTTGCCTTAAGGAATGACTTTTATCCAGTATATTCTCTTAAAAAGAAACAGGCTAAAAGCTAAAGACATAAATGCAATCCTGTAAGTTAAACAAGGAAACCTGTGCCAGCAGTGCCTCCTGACCCTGCCCGCGAGCCCCAGGGAAGGGTTGTTGTGTGTTCATCATTTCATCCAAAGTGCAGGGCAGGAGGGAGAGGGAGAGTTTTGTTTCATAAGAGCAAGAGAAGGATCTTCTTCCTTTCTCCTCTTCAAAGTCAGGAAGGAAATGACAATGGAGACGGGAGTAAGGAAAGGCAGGAATCCACAACAGATAGCCATACTTTCTTTTTGGCATCATGGGCTCCCTCCAGAGAATCCCACCAGTTAGTTGTTTAAACAAGTAAAACTCCCTTCTCCTGCCTTGTATTTTCCTGTTGACCCAGAGCATCTCTCTCCCTTCATTTGCTAGCACCAGCATATATGATCTTCAGCAGTCCCACCTGTTGGACAGCCTGCTGGGCGGGGACAGAGCAGTAAATGTGCATGCCTTATGTCTGGGCTCTGTAATACTGCACATCTGGGTAGGTTTAAACAAAGCCAGGGGCGGGAAGTGCCAGTATAACAAATCGTATGAGCCTTAAGAGCTCAGTTGAGAACCTGTACATATGTTTTCTATGCTAATTCAAAGCAAACTTTTTCAGATTCATGCTCCAGTGTCTTTTTGCAATGTCTAGAAATGATGGAACTCCAATGCCTTTCATCCTTAGGACCATGCTGTTACTTGACCTATCCTGCCCTGACTGTTAAGACAAAACTTTGCAACTCAGACATTTTCCTGTCAGAGCAACTGTCCCTGTAGAGATTTTCATCAGGCTGCCACTGGACATTTACTCCAGTGTGAAGCCAGAGCCAGACCTAGAAGTCTGTGGAGGGAGAAGAGCTCAAAGCCAACGAGATCCCTCATATGGCCTTGGCATGGCTCCTTTGGAAGTGCTGGGCTGAGACAAGTGTGAATGTTTTGTTGCTTAAGCCCTCAACAGATCCCTGGGCTTAGATCCTGCTGAGATCTAAGATCAATTCCTGGTAAGAACTGAGCCCCAGTGACAGACCCAAAAGCATGCCTGAAAGGAAAAGTTGCTCCAAAGGTGTTTGTCTGCCTCCTGCCATCTCATGGAACCCAGTTACCCCTTCTGTGTGGGGAATAAGTTGGGCAAATATTTGAACCATGTAGAAATATTGCTGTTTCAAAACTTGTTTCTCTGGGGCAAAAGGAATGTAAAAATACTGTGAGATTTTTAACTGCACTAAATCTGTAGGTTTGCTTTACATCATAATATCTTTCCATTTCCATGTCCTCCATTTTTAAACAAGATCAGGCAAAGCACCAAAGGAAACCCTCTGAATCTGACCTGCCAACTCAGCTCCATGGTTTTCCCATAGCTCTCCTTCTGTCTCCCACAGGTATGACCAGAGAGAAACTGAAGGAAGCATCACAAGATGAGATAAATGAGGAAGACCATGGCTGTCCTGAAGGACGCTGATGTGGCAGGTCAGAGAGAAAAAGTTTAAGAGTTCGGGTGTTGATTTTTTTAATGTGAGAGATTAAAAAAAAAGGTTAGAAAGTAAATGCTTCTAAGGAAATTCCCCTCCAAAGACAGTCATGGTGGAAATATTTTCAAGAAGCCCAGTCTTCAGCTCTGCTTACTACATTTGATTGAGTTGCACTGCACAGCTCAGTTCTCAAAAGTTGTTAAAAACTTTCCTTCTAAGAAGGGCTATCCTCCCTCCCATTCATCTGCCATGAAAAACAGGTTTCCCACCATCAGAAGCAAAACCTTTGAGGCAGAACTGGCTTGAACTATAAAGTTAATAGCATGTCCATAAATAAGTGAATTATCCTCAGACATTTTGGTGGATCTCTTAAAATATTTACTTTTTAGGGGCAAGTTGGGTAATGGGTTTTCCTCAAACCCTAAAGTTTTAGTGGGCAAGAAAGAATGCAGAATGGAAGCTGCTTACCAGATGTTCCACAGCCTGGAGAGATAAAAGGAGATTGTTTTTACAAGTATAAACAGTGACATAGTAGCTTGCACTGTGTAAAGTATGTATTTTTATTAAGTCATTATGCAGTTGGACAAATAATTTTCAATATTTCCCAGTCATAACCTGCCTTATCCATGTTGAATATTTTGCCAGTTCTGACTGCTTCTTTTTCACTTTAAAATGCTGTCAAACTTGTTAGGCTTGGTTGGCTTTTTTTTTCTGTTTTTTTTTTTTAATATAAAACCCCCTCAATTTTATTGCTTTAATCATTTAAAATTCTATCATCTGTTGAAACTTTAGATAAACGTAATAAAGCTAATCTCATTAATAAAATGCAAGATATCTTAACACTCTAAAGTAATTAAAACGGCTTGGGGAAATTGCTTACTGCAGAAGACATACCTGAAGGCAACAGAACATTCAGATTTGGACTTCTATAAATGAACTTGCCTTGGTTAGCAGTGCTGCACTAATTTATTAGATGTTGTAGATCTGGTCCGTAATTTATAAGAGTCAACCAATCAGAATAAATTAGGTGAAAGCCTTTTAAGCAGCAAAGCAGCAAGAAGGTAAAGGTTTATTTTCCCAGAGGACAGACCAAATTTTTAATTTTTCCTACAATGTTCATGAAGTGAAAGATCTTGAAGTCTCGTCTCTGTTTCAGCAACTAAAGTAACCTGAGGAAGAAGAAATGTGCTGTCATCAAAAGCACATGGGAGCTCTCCACGTATTCCGGTCTCAAACAGAATTCCCCAAAAGTTCATTATCTTTTGGAGTCTGCAGGATTAATCTGGTTGTGTGTGCTTCTCTGAGTGCATTTAGTTTTTTGAAGGAAAAAAAAGAAAAAAAGAATAAGCTAAAGATGTATGTCTCTCTGACCACCTCACCCAGACAATTTTTATTTTGCAGCCTTATAGTGTCAGGATGCACAAATTTCTCTCTTTTCAAAGAGGTCTCATCCTACAGATGTTTTTCAGAGTTGCAGGTGAATATGGAAATCATTGCCTTTGTCCTGCAGAGGGGGGATGACAGGAGCCCAAGCAGACAGATTAGTGATAAGATTTTGCAATAAGTCATCTTTCACGATACACATAAGATACTTGCTTTTATCAAGCACTGGATTGAGGTGACACAGACCATAGACAGACAAACCAGCCTGGCAGAACTGACTTGCCTGCTCCTGGATGCAGAGTGCAGGTTATTGCCAGAACTGGAGCTGACTGACTAAAGCAGTATGATGCTGAAGCACTTCTAATTTTTTTTTTTTTTTTTTTTTTTTTTTTTTTTTTTTTTTTTTTTTTTTAATTCTGGATGGGATCATACTTCATGAAGTCCTAAGAAATTGGTGGTAAAGTCTGCTTCCAAAGGATTTCTGATCTCATGCTGTGAAATTTGTAGCTTTGAAAAGGCCTAGACTTGAGAATTAACCAAAACAGAAATGAAATTATAACTATCAAAGACTAGTCTGTTGCTGGTGCTGTGAATTAAAGCAATATTATGTGTAGTATATCCTTGTAGCCTACATGGCATCAGATTGATAGAAATTGCCAAAATACCTTGTTGCTGAAAATACTTATCCCAATTTTAACATTGTGAGAACATGCTGCTTGGTTAGGTCGAGAACATTTGACTCTCAATTCAAATTTATAGTAAAAATTAAGATAAAATAATTCAGTAAGGTGCTAGATTAGACCACCTTAAGTGCACCATCAAATGTAAACCCCAGTCATTTGAAACTTGAAGCTCTTTTTCCTGAACCTGAACCTGTGGGATTATACTCTGAAGATTTGACTACATTTGGGTCTGTGAGATTGAAAGCAATTCTGTGTTTTCTTTCTTTTCCTCTTTAATCTAAGTGAGAAATAAAACCATGGAAATAAATGGAGCATTATTCTTGGCTTTGGTTCAGTTTCAGATCCAGACTCTGAACCCCAGCTGAAATGTGCCATGCATCTTAAATGTTGCTTTCTTGAACTGCCTTTGGTTGGACTCTGCTGCATTTCACATGGATCTATGCAGTTACTGCCTCTGAATTTAATGTTTCAACAACAAATGGAGTTTTAAAAATCCAAAGCTGTCTCAGTTATTGCAACCTGCAGAAAAAAAACCCCACAGTATATTACTTGTGAATATAATCTATATAATTTTGAGTTCCTGCTACAAATGAATGGCCAAAGCCTAAGGTGAGTAAAGGAATCCTTCCTTTCTCCCAACAGTTAAAGAATTAACTTAAAGGTTTCAGAAAGAACTAAAAAAAGTTGAGGTACAGCAGAAGAAAACTGGATTTCCTCCCATGAAAGCATAAAATAGGAGGAGAGATTTCGTTCAGGAGAAAAAAATAACCAACAAAAATTTCTTATTGAAATGTAAATCCACTTGTATTTTCCACAGATGTTTAAATGGGAGCCAGAGAAACTTTAACAAGCAACGAAAGATAAAAATAAAAATATTAGAGACATCCTAAAATAACACCCAGACTTGTATCAGTGTTATATTTCAGCAGGAGAAAAAAAAAGTCTGAGCAACAAAAAGAATTTAATTTACAATTTGAGAGATCTGTAAATAGCTTTAGGAAAAATACATCTGCTTTGAAATTGCATATTAAATGACCCATGGGTGAGGCAATTTTTGGCATATGATTCACAAGAAGGATCGTGTTTTAGAAGCTTTGTATTTTTCAGTCTTTTCTTTCCCTAGAGAAGGATGTCATCAGCTCTCACCTTGGTCATGGTGTCACATGCACAGCAGTAAGTCCCACTGCAGCAGTAGCTGGTCTGTGGTGCAAGGCACTTCATTACTTTTATTGAACACTCCCATGAAATAAGCCTTTTAACTTTGTTTCACTTCAGAAACTGCAGTGAAAGATGGATCCACTTCTGTGTTAGAAAGTGAGTGAGGAAAAGTTGACTCGTGCAGAACAATTCTCTTCAGTAATTGAGCAACACTCAATACATCTGAGTTAGCAGTCTGATCTCATTTGTATGCTGTCCTGCCAAAAATGCTTAGCAAGATGGTGTTTAGGTATAAGTCTAGCCTGAAGCTTTGTGGCAGAGGTGTCTGGAAGCTCCTGAATGACCGCAGGGGATATCAAAACTCCAGCAGTGAGATCCTCCTCCAGGAGGGTAGGGTTTAGACAATATTTTATTTTACACAGCGACTCCATGTCCTGCTTCTCTGGTGGGTACATAATTGATCTGTGAGGTTTACAGTCACTGAAACTGATGTGCTGCTTTTCATATTCCTCATTCACTGAACTCTACTGAAAGTCTTCCCAGCAGTTAAAATTTCCAGTGTTTTCTATTGTTTAAGTGCCTCAAAGGGCTTAGCCCCATCTGGAAACATGGAGGCATGGTATGTGCTGCCCAGGAATTTTGTAGGAAATTCTATACATTGTAAGAAATGTAACCTACTATATTAAATGTAGGTGGAATTCAGGCTTTGTGTACTTAAGCTATTGTTATGAATGGTGGTTCAGTGCCACAGCATCTCGAGGTGATTCAGCTGCTCTGTACAAACAGATGAAGATGTTGTCTAATCAAGCCAACGCCAAAAGGGCAGCCAGAGCAGCTGTCCAGGCTCCCCAGTGCTGTCTGCTTCTATGGACCTCAGGTGCTGCTGAAACTGGCCTCCTTTGTGTAAACACCAAGGGGTAAATTCAACTGCCGTGTCTCCTGCTGGAGTGAGGTAACCAGACATCTCAGACTCCCTGCTTGGCTAGAAGACCTGCGATTTTTAATAGCCATTAAAAATATATTTATTTTTTGCTGTTCTTGGCTGATCTTCTCCTTTCATGCTGATTAACAATGCTCTGATCTTTTACTGCTGACTTTTAGTAACATAACAGCCTTCCAAGATGGAAGAAGGCCATGCTATTCCTCTAACTAGTGTTTATATACCCTGCAATAATTTTTCTTCCACGGTTGCTGCTCTTGCTAGTTCTTTCAACATCCTAATCCACACATTTCTTTTTAAATGTTGGGGGGCTTCTTTTAATTTTCCATAAGGCATTTTATTTGTTTGATTTAGAATTTTGAGTATTGCTTCTTTGCCTGCAATCCTTGCAGACATTTGAATTACCATTTGCAATTTTATAACATTGATAATAATTTCTCCTTTTGTTCTAAATGGAATATTCTATGATAGGTATTCTTTTGATTAATCTGATGCTCTTTTTTGTTAACAAGGGACAGCATGGCTCAGGGAGCAGGCAATGGGTTATGAAAACGTTTGCCACTATCTTGTTGCTCCATGTC
Source organism: Cettia cetti (assembly GCA_013401135.1). NCBI lineage: Eukaryota > Metazoa > Chordata > Aves > Passeriformes > Sylviidae > Cettia > Cettia cetti. The sequence goes on from VZUI01074973.1 coordinate 22,636, forward strand.
TAGACTGAGTAAGTTATCAAAATGGTTTTGTATGAGATGGGTTTCTCTCTCTCTCTCTTTTTTTTTTTTTTTTTGTATTTGATTGCTCTAATTTGATCCTCAAGAAGTGATTTTAATAGCTGCTAAGAGTGTGACATTGCTAATGAAAATGAACATATTGTTTCTTAATTCTACAATAAAAATAAGTGCATATAATGATGTTATTAAAAGAGAAATACTGCATGTGTGCTATTTCCCTTCCCTACATTCTGTTTGTTTATAGTGTAACAAAACAAATGCATGGAGCAAGCAGACTGTTTTAAATGAAATTAAATTTGTTCTTCCAAATGACACACCCTGAGACGCACTGAAGACTTGAGTAGCAGACACATATATATGGATCCCTTTAATGTGCTTATTTTTTTGATGAAAAACCCTACATAGATGGAAACTTTTAAAAATGAATATTAATCACAGAAATGCTTCAGCTTTTGCAGGTGGGCAGAGGAAATTCTACTTCACTGCTTAAATCACTTAAAATGTCTTGGCTTGCAATCTTCCAAACTCTGCTCCATGCAACATCGTAGGATTATGAGTGTTATGCAAAGAGAGCATGGATTATGGGTATTAGATAGGAAGACTATCAGGGGTCACATGGCACAAACATAAAGAAGACCATGTAGATAAAAGGAATTATGCAGTGGAAGAGTCTTAGATTTTCCTTCATGAATCGATGCCTTCATAAAAGAAAAGAAAAAGCAAGAAATATATATCTCCAAAATAGGTTGTTTGTTATTGCTGTACTCAGTGTTTTCAGTGTTTTATCTCATGTTGTCTTGCTTCAACTTTGTATCAGTGGGTTTCAGCCTGGTTAAGACTTACTGCAGCTCTGATGGGTTTTTTTTTTGTTTTTTGTTTGTTTTTTTTTTTTTACAAGAAAGATGTTATCTTAATAGCACTATTAATTTACTGTGTAATGACAAGGTCACAGTACTGAGCAATATGGAGGCTAGTGGGAGAAAGAGGCAGAGAGCAATATTATCTCTAGGAAAACACTTTAGAAAAGATCTTTGCAGTACTTTTGAGTCAGCCCTATTGGCAATGACCCTAGCTATGTTTGGAGTTATTTGGGGTACTTAATGTGAAGCAAGCAAGCTACTGCTTCTGAAGGCTCAGGGAAGTTCTATTTTAAGGTCAATACTGAATCACAATTAAAATGTCTATTCTGTTTTGACTAACCATATGTCTGCATCATGTTTATGAAGCCTTTGCTGGTGCTGCAGCCTTGCTGGGCTGAATATTGCACATGCCCAAAGAAAGTACTCTAAAGGACTTGCAGATCAAAACAGACCTTACGGAGCATGGGAAAAGGGAGATGGTCCTTCAAAATGCTTCTTGCTTTAAATGCTGAGATCTGACTGAAATCAGTATGAGCCAAACACAGAAGCATCTGAGCATCTGAGATGTCAGTGCTGGGGCTGGCCTGAGATGGCACTGCTCAGTATGGTGGAGGTGAGCTGGGCAGATCTGGAGGGGATGAAGGGTTCCTTGGCTTGTGGAGCAGCATCTCTGAGCCCACAGGAATTCCTCTCAATACCATCATTACCCTTTTCCTGTGGCCTTCTGGTCCTTGCGTTTGGTGTCAGGTTTTTTTGGTTTTTTTTTTTTTTTTCAATTTTTAATGTAGTGTTAATGAAATCAGCAGGGTTGTGTCTTATGTCTACTAACCTGTATTGGCACCTTTCTAATGACTGGTATTTGGGCATTCAGGAAGCCTGGAGCTGGGCCAAAGCTGTCTGAGCATCATTTGTTACTCAGTGGCACTATTCTGTGTCCCTCTTGTGTTCTTTCAGAAAACACTGTGTACAATGGTCCTCTGTGTAACTGCAGTTGTGTTCTTGGGATATTTGTTTTGTTTTGTTTTTTTCTTTTTTTCTAATATACTTCAACCCATGCAGTGTCTAATGCAGGCATGTGTGTACAATGACGTGTTTTAAACCAGCTGAGTGTCATGACACTGGGGCAGTGAAAGATCTGTTTCCAATCAGAACAGTCAGTCAGCTCCACTGGCATCACTGGAGCTCACAGAAGCGCTTCTGGGAGGTGTCCTGTGCTCTATTCACAAGGGTGTGCCATTAGTCAAAGCCCAGATTAACTGTCAAAATCAAGCTAAGTGAGGACTCGAATGACCCCTGAACAAGAAAACATTTTCTCTGTGGGAATGAGTTTTATCTGTGGTGAATAAATCTCACAGGATCAAACCTGTTGATAGTGAAAAGTAAATAAGATGCTAGCAATTCACTTTAATGACACCAGACAGTTATTTGTAGCAGAATAGGAGAAAAAAAGGGACAAGTTATGCTGACTATCTCCCTTTAGAAAGAAAATTAAAAGAAAAATTATTTCCATTTGCTTGAGCTGCTCTTTTTCTATCCCGCTGTCCTCATCCGTCATCTGCCAAGGGCAGAATGATGTGATTCATAGACTTTTTAATTGAAATTGTACACAACCAAATCATAGGGCTGCTGCTCCCTTGGAAGTCAATGACAAAATTCCCATTGCCTTTTACAGAAGAAGCTTGGTCTATCAGTGGGTAGAGAAAAGTGCAGCATCAACCAGGGTGATCCAGAAAAGGGGTCGCTTACAATTGTGGAACCATGCCCTGGTTCATGCACCCTGGTATGTCACTGGTTCTTGCATAGCTGCAGATCTTGTGGTTCCATCTGTCTCTTTTCAGAGCCTGAAATTCTGCCCAAGTGATTTTATAGTTCTGGTGTTTAACCTAAATTTGTCATCTCAGTGTGTCAGGCTGTTCCAGCGTGTCCTGTCCCTTTTGCAAGAAGGACTATTTCCCTTTTGTTAATTCTGTGTTGAGTAAGCTCTCTTAAAACATCTGGTTTGACGATTTTCTTTATTATCTTTAAAGATTACACCAGTGTAACTCTACTTTTTTGCCACCTTCCATCAAATCTGTGATTTACATACTCATCTATGAATATTGACCACCTTTTCTTATCCTAAATGCAACTCTCTACTCATGTACAACTACAGAATCCAAGTTTGCAATGCCAGGTTTTAGGTGGTGCTGAGTGGCTTGGTTTGCTCCAGCAAAGCACTTAAGAATTGCTCAAAAACAAAGCAAGTGAGTAATCCCAGAAGCAGAAGACATGCTTTATTGCTGAGTGGAATTCAATGGACTTGTCAGCCTCCAGCTAATGAATGGGAACAATTGCAGAGTAGCTGGCCATACCAGGGCTGTCAGACATACAAAGACCAAGGGAGACCAAGCAGCATTTTTGCAACATTGACAGAAAGAGAACATTTTTTAAAGAAGGATATGCTTTAGTTAGATGTGTGTTCAAAATCTACAGCCAGAGCTAATTATTTTGTCTCATTCTGAATATTATTCAGATGCCTGGCTGATCAGTCAGCCTGCTGGACTACTGTCAGTGATCTATGGGCAGTATAAATGGGTTATCAGCTCCTTTACCACTCAGGAAAAGTGCCAGATTGATTAGTGCCAGAGACAGGCTCTCTGATGCAGTCATTCTGAATTTCTTCCAGACTGTGACCACAACTCACAAAAAGAGGGGACTTTCAGGATTCAGCTTCTCTGATTCTAATAAAAGGAGGGTGTTTCTTGTACATGTGTATATATCCCTGCAGACTCATCACATCCAGGAGACTGATTTAACTATTATTTTCTTGTTGAATGGATTAAGCGTCTGCAGCACTTCAAACATCATCTCTTTCACATCCACTTACTATGAAGTCCTCCATGGCTTTGTAAGCCAGTGAGCAATAGATCTGCCTTGCTGTGTGCTTTTGCACCTCCCTGTTCGAAAGTGGCCTCTTCAACTCGCTTTCTTCTTGGCTACTTTAAATCTGTTCTTCTGTTTGGAAGATATATATCCTCCCTGCCAGTTTGGGGGAAGGGGAGAGAGATGGTTGATATATTTAAAAAAAAAAAAAAGTAAGGTTCCTGCAATGTTTATGTGAATAGGTTGTCCGATCAAAAAATGAATGTAAAATTAATTTGATTTGCATGAACCACGAGCTGCAAACCCTAATTTTACATGAAAAGAGATCTTTACAGTGTGGACAGTTACAATTTCTACAATTTTTTGATCAGTTCCAGTGAAAACAATCAAGTTAGTGCTACTAAATCCTCCCTGTATGTGCTTCTGGTGAGCTGGGCAGCACTGTGCTGTTGAAGAGCACTGCACTAAACATCAGTGCAAATTTGTAAATGTAAAGGCATTGCAGAGCAACAGATTTTCTCAGCAATAAGTGGAAATGGCAAAAAAACCACTATTATCTTCTAGATGAAAAAATCATTATAGTCATCCATGAGTTCTTTTTTCCTCAATTTTTGCTCACTTTATTTGTGTTATTTAAGCTATTTTGGTCAGAAACTTCACCATGCCATTTATTCTGGTCTGCTTCCTCTTCCCACAATTTCCATGTTTGAAGTAATTTTCCTTTAGAAAAGGTAATCTTTCCCATTTGTGAGCTAGAAACAGACTGCAGACAACTGGGAGCAAAGTGGATTGGATTCAGCGAGCCTGAAGGGGGAGAGTTGGCACAGGAGGGGTTCTAGTCCTCCCTGTTCCTTGTCTCATGACATTTGGGACTGAGATTTTTAAAGAGTAGTGGCGAGCATCACGTATCAGGATATAGAGCTCAGCTACTCCTGCTCTGTAAGAAGGGATTGACCTTGGGGAGGCTTGTTCTTGTTCATGCTGACCATGGTGGCATTGCCAGGGGCACACTTCCTTCTCCTCACTCTTGAGTCCCATGGAGTAGCTTTGGGTAGACTCCTAGGTGCACTTTTGTTGTGTAGGAGCAAAGTGCATGGCAGCAAGCCAAAATTTCGAAACATTCCTTTCGTGACCTGCTCCTTTGTCCAAATTTCACTGTGTCATCAGCAGTACATTTGTGATGGCATTACTCAAGGCACTTTATGTGGTTGTGAAACAGGGTTGCTCTAGGTGGTGTTGAAATCTCATATTTTTGTCGTGTACTGCCTCTCACAAATAAAATAGGACAGTTGTGGATCTCTTTTAACCAGGTAAACTCTCTCTGAAGTGCTTCTCTGAGCACCTGTTCCCCATGCAGTAAATAAATCACAAGGGAGAGGAGAATGATATGATTTTATTCTTTTACTGAAATCCTAAACCAGTTTCTAACAAGCCAGACATTAAATCTACATTTATCTTATTATGTTGAATAGTGCAAGATTTTTCTCTGGTCTTCTTAAACTTATCAACGGATCTATAGTCGACAGTGGCAAACCACTGTATCAGATCAAATGGAGTTTTGACTGGAAAACTTCATAGTGATTTTCTTTCCCCTCCTCCATCCAAGTTTTCAAACAATAGACATTTCCCAGTTGACTGGGCAATAAATAACCTGTTCAGCTGAGGTAAGTCTGATGCAAGGGGAAAGAGAGATGTGAGAAAAGATGCCTCTTGTGTCTATTCTAAAATGATACTCCAAGGAGTTAAACAAACTTAGAAATTCAGATCTCACCAACATCTGGTTTGTATCAACAGAAACCAAAAGCTTGTAGCAGTCTGGCTGGATCATTATTCTGTGTCTGTGAGCCTGTGTGTCTTAACTTCTTCTGACTTTACCTGAAAGAATATTGGACTCAAGAAACTGGAAATTTCTTCAAATACACACACCAACATTAGGTGTATTCTTCATCTGCTTAGCCTTCTTCTCCCATTCAGTCTCAGTTGTGTGAACAGTGCACACAACTGACCACCTCTTATGGTCAGTCAGATCACCTGATTTAGGCACCTACATCTTCCACTAAGAAAATAGCAGACTTTTGAGAAATACTGGGTGCTAGTCTGTACTCAAACAGCTTGTCTGCATAACTTTCTTCTGAGGACAGGTACCTCATGGAAGAGGGGAGCAGAGGGATGCTCCTTTCACATAGTAGTCACAGTGCTCTCATAGGCAGTGGGATGCCTTGAATGCTGGATCCATTCAGCTGGACAAAGACCAAACTTCTCCTTTCATCTCACAGATATAACTGAGCTGCAAGGCCAGTTGAGACACAGTATGGCCATGAGAGTATCCCTTCTGTTAAAGGGGAACCACAGGTAACAGCAGCAAGAGATGTGGGACTTCAGCAGCTGAGTAGTTCCTTGACTGTGAAGAGGAGGTCAGGCCCTGCTTCTTGGGAGGGTATGAATTTCCCTTAAGTTTGTCACTGCAGTAGTTGTGGGTTAAAGAAAATGCAGAACAGACTTGGGAAAATGGGCTAGGTCTTTGCACGCTCTGCCTCCAAGTGGAGTGCCCTAACCACTTGCTTGCAATCGTATTCCTTGTTGCCTCTTCTCTGTGTGAGTAGCTCTTGCATGCCCAGCTGGACTGTGGCTCAGTTTCAAGGTGGACAAGGAGGAATACTCTCCTTCACCAGCATACCCCGGGATCTGGTGGTTAGAACGCTTTTTAGAGCGTGAGTGGGCTTAATCCCTCTTAGGCAGATCAGTCCCTTTTGCTTTCTGCTTTAACCCTTTGCTCTCCAGAGGCAGATACCAACACTGCTTCTGACTGTCTTTAATTCTTCATGTCTCTCCTAAAGACTTGTGCAGTGTCCAGCTTCAGTAGTCATGCACTGAAATGATCCTGTAGCAGAGTTTTGTGTGTCTATGTCTACAGAGCATGGCCTTTAAGATAAAAAGGGAACAAAGATAGAAATGCCAAAGAACATTTTAGACAGGAACAAATTATTCTCAGTTAAAAAGCAGAAGGAAGATTGGATTTTTTGCTAACCTGCTTGTACCTGCAGGTAATATTTGAAAAACAGGTTGCCACCTTGATCATCTGCAGAATTTAACAGACAGTGCTGCTCAGGATGTCATCCTGAAGTGCTCTCCAGTCTTTGGGAGCAGCTGTCGCTGTTCCCTCAGGAACTCACACAAGACCTTTCTGGTTTAAAAAGAGGTAGGACATACTTTGGAGACCTATTTCTGTATGCCAGCACCTTCACATGACTACACACGTCTGGTTTCTGATTTCCACTGCTTTGATTGCATTTCCTTATTTGAATACTGGCAGGACTTTTGTTCACAACCTTCTTGTTTTTCTTTCCTTGGAAATAAAAAATTACAAGTGACCTGTGAATCTTCTGGATCCTTATATCAATAAAAATGCCTAAATATGATCCTAAATCCATGATGTGCAATATCCTTCCAAAGTTCCTGTGTAAATGGTCAGTTAAAATAAGGGCTAATGCAAAATCTGAAAGTTTTTAACATCTTCTGTCTCAATGTTTGCAAAGTAAATATTATAGCTTAGCCAAATAAAACCATTTTCTTTTGTTACAATTTTTTATTTTCTTTCTATCTTCGCAAAAATGTTTATGGAATAATGAGCTGAGGGTGTCCTGATTAAATTAAACATCTTTGTACCCAGATATCTTTTACAGCTAACAGCATTTCAAAGCTGTTTTCAGCTTTTCCCTCCTTCCAATGTGAAGTATTCTTAAGACGCAATGATCTGCTGGTAGTTGGAGAGACATGTAGATGTGCCCTATGTCTTTTTTCCTACTTTTTTGTCTTTAATCACTGTACTATTTCTCCTCCTCGTTGCCCGTTGCTTTACTTCTTATTTTTGTCTGCACAACTTTTACAAAGATACACAGAACCATAGGATCACAGGGTGGTCTGGATTGGAAGTGAGCTATAAAGGTCATCGAGTTCCAACTCCAATTCCATGGGCAGGGACATCGTGCTCTAGATCAAGTTGTTCAAACCGCCATCCAATCTGTTCTTGAATGCTTCCAAGGATGGGGCATCTACCATCACTCTGGACAACCTGTTCCAGTGTTGCACCACCCTCACTATAAAAAAAATAAAAAAATCATCCTTATATTCAGTCTAAACTGACTCTTTTTTAGTTTAAACTCATTACTCTTTATTTTATTGCTACTCCTGCAATGCAATACTGTGTTGTTGTGTGGAGAAGAAAATGTGACAAACTTGTTGACTTGGAAACTCCTGCAGTTTGGTTTCTAATATAAAAAAGATCTGATCAGTAAAAGCAAAACAGAATTTTTCAAAGCTTTTGAGACCTCTTTGAAGAGCCTCAAAGTAAGTTGATGGAAAGCAGGAAACATCAATTTCCTATCATACATTTCTTCAAATTTCCAAAACATATATAATTATGGTCAATCCTGTTTAAATTATGCTCTGGAAAAAAATTATTTAAATAGTAGAAGATTCCACTGCATTAGGAAAAACTTATAGTTGCATGAGAGAGGATGCTGTGTCTAGTTGCCTAGAAATGTGGTTGAAGTCCACACTGACTTTGCCAAAAGGGTAAGAAATCTGTGCTATCCCTGCTAGGTGGTATTTGCATACATCTGGTCAGGGACTTATTTTACTAGGGAAGCTAGAGGAGTAACGAAGTAGGGGAGTAACAGTGGCTAAGCTACAATATTTAGAATGGTGAAAGCAGATAACCAGCCTCCCTGGCACCTCTGTGATATAAGGAAGGGCCCATTTCACACCTCTATGACTAGAAAAATCCATGGAATTGTTCCCTTTTCTGTCCTTCAAAATATTTAAAAGAAACATGAATGAAAAAGGGTTATAATACAAGCAGGTTCAGCTAGAAATGTATAGGTGTACAGCTTTCGGCTTCGTAGAGTGCACAGTTGCACTCTGTGCAGGGACAACTGAAAGGGAGAGGATGTATTTGTGTGCCTGTGTGTGTTGAGGATTCATGTGAAGACTCACTATTTTTCGTTGTGGCCATAGCAGAACATAAGGAGTAAACTAGTTTCAAAAATAAGGACTTGCCTGAGTCCCAACAATAGGTTCCTCTAGAACTGTCACATTTTCAAAGATGAAGGGAAATCTTTCTTTTCTTTCTAATAAGGCCTGGGATTCTCAGTCTCAAGGGTCCAAAGCATTGTCTGATGTTATTGGGGCTTCACCTGTTTTCACTTGTTTGCAAATAAACTGTGTATGAAGGAAAATGGCTAGGGGTGGATGAGAATTGAGGCATGGGAATACTGAAATGTTCTTTGTTCTCTCCAGGCAGAGATGAGCATGCTGTGGAATCCCATAGCTGTTTGTTGACTCTGTGCTCTTCTCCCAGGCTTATGCAGCATTTGGCAACACGTAATTTATACACTACACAGGTTGTACCTATGGTACTCCAGGTCCAACCAGTGACAGTTAGAGATTATGATGACTGATGATGTTTGATGTTTCAGTGAAATTATTAGCTCTTAGTCTAAATAAATCTCTCACAGCAGGGTCTTAGGGATAGCAAGGGAGTGAGGAGTGAGCTGTAGTTTGTGGTACTGCTCAGCCTGCTGTATGTGAGGTATTTTGGTGGGGTTTTGCCTGAGGAAAACCGGCGCCATTTCTGCCACACTGGTGCAGAGATGCTCTTGGATATATCAGGCTTTTGTTCAGCTACCTTTAAGTTCTTGGATAAAACTAATTGATTTTGGCTAATAATATATTTAAGCAGAGACTGGCTCTTTGTGTTGGGTTGGATTGGTGGTATAAGGAGCACTAAATGATTTGTATTCCTTCTCTTCCTCCTTTTTTTAAAGTGGTCAATATTTTATTTTTAGAAACAGCACAAAGGAAGCAATAGTGAGAGGAAAGAGGAAACTGGTCCCAGTGCTAAAACCTTGCTTTGAGTTGTGGGTATAATGATGAGATGAATTGCCTTTCCTAGATCTGTAGATTAATGATTGATTCACCAGAAAATGTGCTGTTATTATAAATGTGGAGCCTAATTTGGATTTTGTTGCTTGGGAGTTGCCTGGGTGGGGAAGGAAAATGGGATCCAGCCTTTATTTTTGCTCATTTTCTTAGCCTTGGGAATGTACACGTTCAAAAAACATCTGTCTCGCTCCTTCTGCACAGTCTGCTCATCAGTGCCTTTTGCTGAAGCAGACCAAACACTCTTGGCACAGGGGAGCCCAGACTGCACACTTATTCTGCTGTCAGGCAGTAGCTACATTTTAGAAGGAAACCGCAGTACAAAAGTGGGATCTCAGGTTCCATGCAGTGTATGCAAAGCAGTTTCATTTAAAATGTCACGTTTACCTTGGCAGAGCCACTCTTTAGTAGGGATTAAGGCTGCAGAAACCACTGAATCATACTCTCTGTTTCTATATGTATGCCAGGTCACAAACATAAATTGTAATGTTGGCTCTCATCCGTCATCACATAATGCTCTGGCATACTTTTTCATTCCCTGAATATGAGTGGAATGAGAAGGTTACTTGGAAAGTCATCTGTCTGAGAAGCTGTCCTGTTATAATTAGAAGGGAATCTTGAATTTCATCTTTGGAAGATTATGAAGTGAAGGGGCGGGGGAGAAGGATGCATATTGTAGGTTACCAGGGCCTCTGGTAAACCAATCTGACCATGACTTGAAGGACTGAAGCAAAAAAAGTCAGGGGAATCAGACATTGCTATTTTTTAAAACAAAAAGGTGTAAATATGGCCTCAAGCAGCCAAATCTCAATCTAGATATAGGTTTAAATTTCAAGCAGTTCTAAGAGATTCAGGACTATTTAGAGATGGCAGTTTAGTTTGGCTCACATCTGGTACCAAAAATTCACTTTTTTTGTCTAAAGGCTTCTTAGACACCAGAATGAATGAAAAGCAGCTCAAGGTGGAGCCACAGAATAAGGGAAAATAGCAGACAACTGGATGGGGGTTGTACCTGTCAATTAATCACATAAAGTTAGAAATGATGACCTTGTAATCCGCAGTTATCTCCTTCCTCTTCACATCTGTACTACAAGCTAAGGACTGTTGTCTTTAGCCCTGCTTCTGTCGCAACACCTGCATGTTTTGTACAGTCTGATCTGGCCGTATTTTTCAGAGACCTGCAACAGCCAATTTAAACCACCCTGGTGCTGTAGTAAGGCAAGGAGTACCTTTTTTCTTACACTTATGTTTCTTTCAAATATGTGGAGGACATTATCCTTTCAACAGGTTTCAGACAGGCCGCTAAAAGAAACATCAGGCTTTTGTGATAAATGTGTTCTCTCTCTTTCCTAGTCAGGAAATGTGTTACTATTTTTCCACCGGCTGTAGTGTGGGATATTAGATGCTCTGAGAGGAAAATAAATGCTTAATGCTTCCTTCCTCTGGCACTTCATTAATGCCAAGAAGGAGGCTGGGTAATGTTGCTTTAATTAACAGGCTTTTGCTAAAAGAATTGGTTGGAGCTACCTGACTGCAGTTTTACCCAGCAAAAGAAACACAAAAATTACTTCCTAGAACAGAACATTGCTTATAATATATTTGGCTATATGTGTCATGTTTCACAATTTTATTCTTGACTTCTTCTGGGGACTGACTTAGGCCTTGAAATGAGGAGTGTGTTTCCTGTATGAACTGCTTTAACTTCTTGGTGACTTGCTATCACTGATTTTTTTTTTTTTTTTTTTTTTTTGCCTCTTCTCTAAAACTCTGTATTGTGCAGACTTTTGTTTGACAGATTTATTTAGATATTTTTTGTGAGACTACAAATTTGAATATTTTTTATGGTGCTCCTAATTTTTCATTGTTTGCCCAGTTCTACCTGAATTCATTCCTTTTGCATTTTCTATCAGTCTTTGCTCATATGAGGTAAAGCTGAATATCGCAGTGTTTGGTCACTGACAGGGGAGTAGTGGTCTGAGTGAATATTATGTTTCCTCTTGGATAATACCCACAGAATTTCACAGGTGTCCAGTGATGTGTAGATGAGCATGACTTGGCTGCATGGCAGGAATTTCTTTACCCATTGCCATGGGGGATATTGTCAATGTGCATACAAAGGCATTGCTTCATGTGTTGATTATACATCTCTCTGTAAGGTACTTCTATAGCACATTTTTCCATCAGAGAACTTTATCCTGTACCCTGGCAGTGATGCCTGGGTTGCTTCCTGAAGTATGAAGCTCTCTGTTTGCTCTCTTTTTAAATTCTTACTATCATTATTGCTGATTTTTTAATTTATGTAGTTCTGGTTTGAGTTCCCTTGAGCTCTTCCCCAACACTGTTCCAGTTTGTTCTGCAAATACATATTAGGCAGCAAATTACAAAAGAACTGTTTCTACATGGAGAGCATTTTGAACAAAAAAAGAAAACTGTAATTATTATAATGAGGATTTGAGCAAGCCATCAGAATTAACAGTGCTGCTTTTCCAAATGTGCCACTGTTTTGATTAGCTTATGTGCTTATACAATCCCTGCCGTGGCAGTGACCGTAACTGAATGCCTGTAACCGCAGGCAGAAAGCTATTAGGGCTCATCCACAAAAAAGCAACTATTTCAGTTTTCTTCTCATCAAAAGCCTACAGTGCCAAAGTGATGCCAGCTAAGTGTTTGTTTCCATGAGATTTTATCTTTTTATACCATTCAAAATACTTTAGTGGGGTTTTTTTGCAGAAGTTTAAACTTGATCTATTAATGTTTATAAAAACGTGCGTTCTTCAACACATTCTTTGGGCAGTGTCAGAAAACAACCCTTGAAGTAGAAAAACAACCCTAAATTTGCTGACCACTTGAGGGAGGTGGTGTGTTGTCTGGATGGTGGAAATGAAACCAGTGTTGTGACTAGCTTGCAGTAGAAATAGCAACATTTTAAGTCTTTTGTAGGCAAAAGGGAATACTGGACTTCAGCAGTGGCTGCTTTTGCTCACAAAGCCATTCCCCATGCAATCTATGACAATTCATTTGTGACTATCTCTGCTTTCTGAAGGGCATACTGTTTACAGAATAAAGAAAAATTAAGTCAGATCAAGTAAATGTCTTTGGTCTCACCAGAAACAAATTAGAAAAAGCTGCCAGCAGAAAATGGGAGATTTCAATAGTTGTTCAACATATTTTACAGAATAAGGATGTTTACTGACTGGCCTGAACTCAAGTAAAATTATGAATGCAAAAGTTCCTAATTCCCCTGAATGAGTTATGTGCAATACTTGGAGACCCGACCTTTTATCCCTTCCTCTGTCTCCCCTTCCGTCCCACGGATGTTTGGCCTGGCGGTGCTGCAGAACTGCTGAGGTAAAGACAATACAAAAGTGACATGACATTTTCCTATCTGAAGGGCTTGGAGGTGAGCCTAGAGTTCTGCAGAAATTAGGAACAGAAGCTATGCAAAATGAGCATCCCAGTGCCCTTTGGGTCGCTGCGTGCAGCAGAGCAGCAGATTATGGAGGAATGGCAGAAGCCCTGCTCATTCTACATGTCCTCAACAACAGTGGCTAGCCCATTGTCTTCCAAAGAAGGTATTCCAAAGTCCATAGTAAAAACCATCCTAGAAAATAGAGCTGGGGTAGATTGAGAAGTGGAGACACCAAAACTGGCTAAAGCAGAACAGCAGGTGCTATTTTCTGAGGAGAACAGAAGCTGCTGCATGTCTTTTCTTGTGTTTATAAGTCCTAGCTTAGCGTTTGGCCTGTCCAGAGCAGGATGACGTGGCTGATTTATACTCAGCCAGCAGTGCTTTATAATCCCAGGATCCTCTTCTGTCCTTATCCTCCCAACCAGTTGTTCTACATCGAGCATCTGAAGCTTATTCCTCATGGCCAAATGCAGAACTTTGTGTTCTTCCTTCTTGAATACTATCCTTGGTTTTTTTATGTGACTTCAGCTTTCAGCATGATTTTGGGCTTTTTAGCATGTCTGAAGCTCCACTCTTCCTATTGTTTGCCAATTTAATAAGGACTTACTGTTTGCCATCCCTAGACTGTTCGTGAAAATACAGTCACTGAAGGAGATTTCCCCCAAACCCTGGTTAACAGGGACCAGCTTAAATCTAAAACATATCCAATTGTTCTCATAAAGCTTTATGATTGCCTACTGTAACTCAAGATATTCAGCATTTAATGTAAGCATTATAATTAGCTGAACGTTCTGAAATATATAGCATTATCTCTTAAAGAATGAGGGTGTTGCAAACATGGGTTTGTTACAGGAAGTCCCTCTAACTGTGCATCATATTTTGTAATAAGGTGACTTTATAGATCATCAGGCTTCCTACCTAAAATACGCTAAATTTAGAAATCTGTGCTCAGTAGTTCAAGCTCTGTGGAAGGTTTCTGTCTCCTTCTGTTTATCTGCCTCAAAATGAGCTTGAACCTCAAGATAAAAACAACTGCATGAGTTAGCATATGATTAAGAAGTTGAAGTCTGGCTGGGAAGCCAGGGCTCCAAGTGACAATTTTAACACAAATAATGTTCAGCCTCTGTATTAATAACAACAGGCTGACAAAGTGTCAGAAACAATATCCTGTATCTCAGTTACAATAGTCTTCTTTCCTTTACCAACAAAATAGATTTTATCCTACACACTTACGTCATGTTGGCTGCTAATTTTGACAAAATCTCTGCTGTCCTACATTTTGCTGGAAGTATTTCAAGAAGCCATAAAACTTCCCATTTATTATCCTTTTTTTCTTTTTTCCCCTGCGTCCTGTCTACTTGACTGATATTCTCTTCCATTGAATTCTTCTATGAGGGACTTGTAGAAATCCATTTTTTTATGTTAACTCAATCAACTATGACTGTTTTGAGTTCCTAAAATGCAATTCTGAAAGTATTGAGAAAGGCTTTTCATTTTCATACCAAGGAGATAATTGTAAGCTAGATGACTGGCAATGAAAACCACTCCCCCCAAAAAAAACCCCAAATATTTAATGATCTTCATACAAAAATCCCAACAAAACAGAAGCTAATACGACTTAAAAAATATGCACAGTATATATTTCTTTTCAGTTTTGATCAAGAATTATGAAAAAGTTAAAAGAGATGAAATATGATTAAGTAGCTTGTAAATGACAACTGCACGAGCAGTATTTCCCAATGCACTGGGGTTTTTAGGATTCAGTTCTGATTTGCCTAATACAAACTTCTTATTATCCCTTAATTATTGTGTTTCTTTACTATTGCAGTATTTTCAAGTGATCACTACTTTCATTGATGCTGAATTTATCTCTCAAGGATTTCTTGGGATTTGTTTTAGAAAACCAAAGTGTCTGACCTCACTAACTACTTAAGAAACAACAATTTTTACCACTCCTAGTAAGTCTAATGCTTAAATAAAGCATCCCTTTAAGTTAAAAGATGATTTTTGCTTGTGGAAGTCCTTTGATGGATATTAATAGGAAACTGATTAAAATGTTTAGAATCCACTTTTTAGTGACATAATTTTTTTATTGCATTAAAACCAGGACAATATCAGAAGGTTGCACCTATGGAAGGTGAAGGCTATAGGTGGCTTAGATCTTAATTAAAAAAACTCCACCAGCTAAACCACCTTAGTCAAGGAATTCTGTTGAAAATATGTCTGGGAGTGGCAATGTATTTTATTACCCTCCCTTTTGATTAGCTTGTTCCTTTATTATTCATTGTTGGTGATCAAAATAAAAGTTATATTCCCATCTACCCAAGCTAGTAGAGGGAAAATAGAGCAAAAGTCTTCTGCTAGAAGCTCCAGTGTGGGGAGATTGGTTACACCAAACGCAGGCAGGAGCACAAGCTGTTAAAATGCACTGCAGTGCACACTCTGTTTTCAGGACTGATTGATGACATTTCCATATATAGTTAGGAGTAAGACATTGCTTTTGAAAATAGAATTAAAACTTTCCCTTTTTAGGAGCAAGTATCACTTTGGCAACACAACCATCCCCAAGTACATTAGTTCTTTTGGTCAAAACATTAACAGGGTACTTTGTTAACAAAATGTTCAGGTCATGATGAGTTCAAAGTATGAACTGTGAGGCTTTTTATGAGCTAAATGTTTCCAAATAGCACTCTAAGTTGAAAGTGCTGAAATTAAAGCTTTTCTCCTGTAAACAGGGTGTTGCTGAGCTGAGTATATGCTGTTCTTTGCAATTACTCAGCATAAGGTGAGGGGTCTGCAATGGCATATGTTTGTTGAGCAAAGACAGATGTCACCAGAAACATCTGGATGGCAGGAAGACTTCAAGGAAAAGATTATAGAGATGCATTCCCATTGCCACTTTCTGTCCCTCTTTCCAAGTTGGCAAACAATTGCCTGTTTTCCAAAATGAAAACTTTGAGCAACAACTTACTGTCTCAACTGTAGACACGAATCTGATATTCTGACCTAGTTAGCAAAAGAACAACTTTCACCCTTGTATTTTTACTTCTCAGTTCAGGTCTAGATTTTCAAATGCCCATGGACATACATTCCCAGCAGGATGAGCTATTGGTAGGTGGAAGATCACCAGCTGAGCTGAAGGTGGGTACTACTGGCTACCCCATGACATTCCCACAAAACATGCAATATGATTTTTTAACATAGTTTTAATGTAGAAATTATTTCACTTTATTGCTAAGTTTTAGTGGCATATTTTGCAATATGGAAAAGGTAGACCATAATTAAAATTTGAAGGACCTTTACAGGTTGGAGAGATGGGCAGAGAAGAATTGTCTGAAATTAAATAAAGGTAAATGTAGGGTCCTGCACCAGGGGAGGACTAACCCCAGACACCTGTACAGGTGGGGAACCAAACTGCTGGAAAGTGGCTCTGTGGAGAAGGACCTGAGGATCCTGGTGGGAAAAAAAGATGTCCATGATCTAGCACTGTTCCCACATGGCCAAGAAGGCCAGTCCTGGGGTGCATTAAGAGGACCGTTCCCATCATGACAAGGGAGGTGATCCTCCCCCTCTACTCAGCCCTGCTGAGGCCATGTCTGGAGTGCTGTGTGCAGTTCTGAGCTCCTCAGTACAAGGGAGACATGGAGCTCCTGGAGCAGGTCCAGTGGAGGGCTACAGAAGTGATTAAGATACTGGAGCATCTCTCTTATGGGAAAAGGCTGAGACATCTGGGCCTATTCAGGCTCAGGAAGAGCTGACTGAGAGGAGACCCCCATCAACAACTACAAGTGTCTCAAGGGAGGGTGTTAAGGAGATGGAGCAAGGCTCTCCTTGGTGGTGCCAAGCAAAAGGTAAGAGGCAATGGACAGAAACTCATGCACAAGAAGTTGCACTTGAATATGAAGGACTTTACTGAGCAGTGACTGAGCATTGGAACAAGTTGCCCACAGGTTGTCTGTGCTGTCTCCTTCACAGGAGATATGAAAGAACCATCTGGATGTAATCCTATGCTGTGAGCTCTAGGAAGCCCTGACTGAGCTGGAGCTTGGGCCACATGACCCACTGTGGTCCTTTCTAACCTGACACACTCTGAGATTCTGTGAAAATTCACATAGCATCTGCAGGAGTACAACATAGTCCTTATATAACTAAATTCACTGATTACTCTTCATAAGAACACAAAGTGGGAGCAACAGTGCAAGGTATCATTGTGAGATAATTTTGAAAAGAAAGCATCTCAATTTTGATGGCTGAAAGCATCTCAATTTTGAATAGAGAGAAATCGAAATGAATGCAACATCCTAAGCTCTGCAGGCCACGCTATCATCTAATCCAGCCATTTTCAAACTTGCATGTGAATCTGCACAAACTTTAGCTACCCAAAACCATTCCAGGTTTTGTTTTGTTGTATGAAATGACTCAAACCATGGGGAATCCTTACCCAAATGTTTTAAAGCACATTTTCCTACAACCTTGAATGAAGCATGACAGTGTTAATGCTGAATACCCCAGAACTGCTGTTTGCATCCTGAAATGCTACATTGTTATATAAGTGCCTGTAATTTGCTTTGTACACAGGAGAAAACTGGGAGGAAAACTGTTGAAATAAATCTCATTGAAATAGAATTGAGCTGTAGGTTTTGCCTGTCAGACCATAAGTGGCTTCACAACAGAAATTATGACAGACTTCAGCCTCATGGTCGTAATAGACAGGATCACAGGTTTGGAGATTATGATGGGTTTTGTCATAAATGGTGAAGGTGAAGATAGCATGACATATAATTTGTGCAAGACAATGTTTTGAAGAATAAAATATGAAGTGGAAGTGATGAGAGGAGAAGTGTTTTTAAAAATACATACACTTTATGATATAGTCTAGAGAGTTCTGTACCTAGTGTTTATTCTGCATTTAATCCACTATGTTCTAAGAATATAATGTTGGTAATATAAAAATCTGTTCTTGTGACTCAAATGCAATAACACTGCAAAAATGAGCTGAAAATAAATGTTTTCCACAGTCTATTTGTCATTTCCTAAATTAAAAGTAGTATATAGAATTGAAAACTACAATAAATCAAGGTAGTGTCAAATACAAATTTCAATTTATTGCAAAAACTGTCACAACAACCTAAAATTAGATCTAGCTTTAGTAAAAGTATAATTCCATCCTGTCCTGTTTCCTATGTACAAAATTATGTATTTCATGGTGGATCTCATTTAAATTGAAAAAAAAAAAAAAAAAAGATTGTGACAGCATTCTAATTAAAAAAAAAAAAAAAAAAAAGCCTAGAAAAATGGGTGGATCTGAGGAATCATTGGCAGAACCATGCACAATGGAAGTGCCACCACGGATGGGAGGTTATTCTTTGTGGTCTCCGTTTTTAACTACTACTTCAGTATGCTATTTTGAGAAATTTACAAAGGCAACAGGGAAGAACTGCATTTGGAATATACACCTGAATATAGCCAAGAGGGCATCCCTTTGCTCAGATGGGTACAGCTCCTCTCACAAGAGACATGACTGTAGCTATATATTTTAATCTATCTGTCTGTCTTTCTATCTATATATCTCCATGCTGACACAGCCAAGATACCAGTGGACATGGTAGATGGATATATGAGTCATGGCCAACCCACCATAGAAATACAGAGGAGAATTCCTGTATCAGTAAAATCTACACTTGCCAGATGCAGGTGTCTCCTCTATCACTTAGCACAGAGTGGGAAATATGAGTGACTGTCAACCTGTGGTCATATGGTGAACCAGAGGGATAAAATTATATGGATACGATGGACCACTCTTTATACTGAATGAATGCTCAACATGGTTTCAGGATCTCAGGGATTAATTTCTGGTAGTCCAGTTCTGGGTGAAAATTCTTGTATTGGAGTTTGGGGCAGCAGAATAGCTACTGAACATCATGCCAGCTAGGGACAGATTGTGTAACCTGTGCTCACAAATTGGGTCCTGAAAATCTGAGTCCAATATTACAAGAATAAGTGAAGAGAAATAATGTAGTGAGATAACCTTGGCAATGACTACTGATGAAAGATGTATGAACTGGATAGACAATGTACTGGAGCAGTTGAGCAAAAAGTTCCTACTGCAATTCAAAAGGAATGGCAAAACTCTGTGTTACATGAGTGTTACAACCAAAAAACATGCCTCCAAATTAATGGATCTTAAAAACATTTTAAAGAGGCTTTAAAGTACAGGTCTAAACTAATGAATTTACCATGCTTTAAAGTCCTGTTATCCCAATTGCTTCAAAGCAGTTCAGGAAGAAACAGATGGAGTATTTTCTTTCTCACGCATTGGCCACAGAACACACATTCATCCTGTTTATGGAGTCTCACGACATAATTTTCACAGTAATCTGTGTAGGAAAATGCATTTGCACTATAAAGGAGAGATCTGAAAAATTTGTGACTTTTCTTGAGAACTGGTAGAGCAAGACTAGAAATGCCATCAAATTACTTTAGTTGATAACAATATTTGATACTTGGTTTCCCAAGAGTTGCAAAGACTTGAGAAGAAGAAAACTTGATATGAGGAAACCAAGGTGCCCAGAAATGAACAGACTTCCATAACTTCACATACCAAGTCCAGAAATACAACCTTCTTGGATGCTGTGGCTCGTTCTACACAATCAGCAGCTGAGAAACTGAGCAAAAAACAATGAAATCAAATTATTTCTTTCTTATTTCTCTAACGGGGGCCATCAATGAAGAGACCCAATGCTCTGCAGGCCCATGCTGGCTCTCTGCCAGCCTTTGTAAAGGCAGCATATTTTCTCTTCAAAACCTTTTCCTGCAAAGCACAGATTGTGGCTGTCAACATCTCCATCTATGGCATATCGAATATGAATTTTCAGCACATAAGGACTTCATTATGCACCACAGGCTTTGGTTTTCCACTCGCTCTGCCTTTGCCCTCCTGAGCAGTAGCTAAATTTCAGACTAGATCTGTCACTGGCAGGATCACCTGGACCGGAACAGCAGAGGCAGGATTTCAACACACTCACTCCCTTGTTTGCCACCCCTCCATGCCTGCTCCCCACCAGTGCCACAGGGCTTCACCACCCATAGCAGTGGCTCAGCTCCCTCCTCCAGCTCCACCAAGGTTATGGCCAGCAGGAGTCAAGAGGAAATAAAACAAAGAGGAGACACTCTCCTCTGACAAAAGTGCCTCTCACAATGAAGGTCCTCTTTCAGAGCAGATGAAAAAAAAAAAAAAGAGAAGCTTTCTTATCAGTCAGCTCAGCCTGGAGGGATAGAGAATGAAAGCAACCTTTGCAACAACACTCTGTGAGGCAGGAGGTAGAGCTCACGAAGACATTTCTACCACAGCTTGCACTCTCTCCTCATGGTGACATTGCTTGGAGGTGTCCACAGGTACCAAAAGGTGTCTGCCTGACCACAGGCATCTGACTGCTGCTTTGTTTGGCAGCAGCACTGGGCAGAAGTGTGAAGAGCTCTCAGGAGTAAGGTGCAGCTTGCCCCTCATTGCCTCACCAAGCTGTACATCTGATTTCCAGGTCATCTTGTGTGTGGAACTCGGTCTCCCCAGTTCTCACCTGAGAAACAGACAACCTATTTCTGCTCCTTTTCCCCATTCCCTGTGCATTTGGGTTTCTATCAGAATTGAAGCAAGTATTCCTAACAGAATTATCCAAACCTGTCTCCAAGCAGCGGACTGGAAGGCTGCATTCCTCTGTCTGCTGGGATTTTCCTTTTCTTTCCATGAGCTAACAGCTAAATCCCACGGCAAGGCATGAATAAACAAAAACTAGGAAGGATTAGGATGTACTATTTAGCGAATCATGACTAATACAGCCCTGTCTTGTTTCCTCTGAAAGCGTGCCACAAAAGTTCAACAAATATTATTGTGAAATGAACCACAAAGTCTTTACACACTTTAGAAATGGCATCTTCACCCATTTTCTCTGGCAAAACCCAAATGGATTTAGTTTCTAGTTGATGGGAAAATCTCTAAATTTAAAACACTTGATAATTGACAGAAGACTGGAGTTCTTCAATTCTTTTCCTCCCTCCTACACCCTTCCTGTATGGCAAATATAATTTAGCAGAAGATTCCAAAAGTCAGAGGGTTTTAATCAAGATGGGAAGCTACTTGCTTTGCCTTTTGCTAAGAAAACATTCAGCAACAACTCCTTCTGTGAAGTGAAATGTTTTGAAATATTAGGACATGCACCTCTTGAGCACATAATTGCTGTAGATGTCAGCGGAAATGGAGCATATATAAAAAGATGTTCTCCGGTGCACAAGAATAAGAAGAGGAGAAATACTTTCTTGTAATGTGGTCTGTGGTGTTATGAGTGCTGGTGTATGAGTGCCTATATGTGCATGGTGTCCTTCCTAAACACAGACGTGTATATTTTGACATGTTGGCCCTGAGCAGGTTTGTTCTGAGAAACAATTGTCTTAGTCACTAGCCTTAGGACAGATTAAAAGACCCATTTCCAAGAAGTTCAGATAAATTTCTGGAAGATGAGCACAGGCTGCAGTTCTAAAATTGCTTATTGCAGTATTGCTTGTAAATATTTCTTATAGTACCTTTAAAAAACCCAGATCCCCTAGGTAATACAGATAAATCCTTACTCATGCACATAAATCTAGATAAAGACAGAAGGAAAGAAAAAGCAATCATATCTGGTATTGCTGCAAATCTATCCTTTTAGTAATGTAGGGGCTAATATTCCATTCCTCTGGCAACTATGGATAATTTTGAACTCTATGAAAATCAATCACAGGTTTTTAGCATTTTAGAAACTATGTCTGTGAGTGTCATGATCTTTCAATATTGGAGAAAAGGCCTAGGAATTTTGGGTTGTTCAGATATTGCCTACACTGCAGATGAGTATTTTTCTTTCACACATGGGATCAATTCCTTTGTGCTAGCACTCCCATTCCTTGTTCCCTGGCTTAGCATGTACCTCAAATCCTCACATGTGGTTCCTTGTGCCTGCAAGAACCAGATTTTGCTGAAGATAATCCTGAAGGATGGGGAGGGAAATGTGAGAAACTAGTGCTAAAAGTGGTGTAGGATAGACGTTCTGGTTAAACCACTCATTCTCACTGGAGCTTTAACTTTTCCAAATGTCAGGGCCTTACTCCAGACTTTTGTTTCCTCTGGGTTGGGAGGAAAGTTGTTGCCCTTTTTTTCCACAAAAGGTATACAGTAACTACCTTCAAGCTCCATTTAACAGTAGCCCTTTTGCTATGCTAAGAAAAATTATTCCCTCTTCACAGCTCAAGAGAACCAGGGGACATTTTTTTGTTCAGATGACTCTGTTTTAAGTGAAAACACAATAAAAGACTGAAACAGATGGTAATTTATTTGTCTCTAAAGTTTGCATGTGTGTTCCATGACACTTTTATAAGACTTTAAAGATTCCTCTTTTTCTGTCATCAGTAATCTGAAATTGCTTTTTCCAATAAAATGAATCTGCTTCACTCCCAGTGGTGTTTCAGTCTCAGAAGATAGCTGTCCTTTTTTCATAGTTTTGCTGTGCCAACAGAGTTGCTGTCTCTGTATGTTTTTTAAGACTGCTGCACTCTTTGATATTCAAGGGTTAAACCTGCATGCAGCATTCAACATGGATTCACACAGTGGCTAAATGAAGCTTTCATCTTCCCCTCTACTGCTTGTGCCTGGAACACTGAGCAGACACTGCTGGAAAGCTCTTTGCATACTCACTCATTTAAAGAAATATTTAATATCTGAGCTTGAATTTCACCAAGAAAGGCAGTTCTGAGTCTTCCTTACTAAATCAAATCTTTCCATGTGGCTACTAAGTCAAGATTTTATTACAGCTTCCATATTTTCCTCTATATAGTGGTGGGACTTACTGATCTATACTTCCCCAAATCATTCCCGATGGCTTTAAAATTGTATCACATTTGTTGCTTTCTGTTTCTTTGGGAAAGAGGTTGATTTTAAGTGACAGATTACACATAACATTTTCACACTGGCATGTGTGTTCTTTCAGAAAACCCGTGTGAACACCATCTGGTCCTTCTGATTTTCTACTTCTCATTTTATAAATTTTATTCAAAAATCTCTTCTGACACTGCAATTTAAAACAACCCATTAGATTCAGCCCTCTCTTACTAAGTAAAGATTTCATTAAGTTTCTCTTTAATGATCTTATCTTTCTGGAAAACTTATTTTGCAGCTGAATCTGTTGATTCTACAGACTCTTTTCCACGCTTCTTGCTTTTGATGCATTTGAAACCTTGTTAAGTTTTTATTTCATTCCTTCCTCTATTTCATAAGAATTCCTCATGATTTGAAAGCTCCCATGAAACTTTAGAACTCATGTTAAGTATGCAGAAAAACACTGCATTTATGACAAGAAAAGCTTAAAAAAAGGACATGACAAAAAAGAGAGAACATGCTAATGCCTTCTCTGCAAATCCAACTCAATAGATTTTTTTAAAAAACAGTGTTAATAACATACAAGGTATAATAACTCTAGTGAGAAACTGCTAAAAGTATTGATTCTTCACAAATAAAAAGCAGTATTATTTGTTCGCTTCTTGGCTAACAAAACCAAGGGATTACAGATATCACTGTGTCATGCTCCACAAATGAAAATGTTCCTTTCCATATGCGCTGCACATTACATTAGTTTTGCAATTCATATATGAACTTTCTAGTTTGGCATTAGATCAGATATACACTCAGACACACAGACAGAAAGCTTGAATATAAATACACGGCTTTGCCCCTTTCCAAATGCAAATGCTGAAGGCTCTTCCAGCATCCACTGCAGCCAGTTCCAAAAGTGTGTTCTAGTTCACGGAACTCAATTTGTCATCAAGGAAAATACTGGAGACTGTCATGGATGAGTGCTCTTATGGGAAGATAATCTGACTTGGACAGGAGAAACTGAATATTAGCTTTTTGGTGAGAGGGAAGAAAGAAAACATACAGTTTATGTTGTTCCACTGCAAGATCTTCCCCATTAAAACCACTTTATCATGGATGTACCTCTAGACCAAAAAGATGAACTGCCAGGAACTCTATTTGGAGGCCACATGCAGGCTCACAGAAGGAGCTGGATCACAGCAGCTATATACACAGACAGAGATTTGTGAATCCTTGCCTCTGGTTTTATTGATTTAGCAGGTTTAGAGCAACTCTGACAATGTTACTGGCTGGTGTTTACATTTCCATCTTGCTTTGCAGCCTATAACCAGATCTAGACTTACTGACAAAGGAGATATCAGCCAGAAGATTAAATGTCAAACATCAATTTAAATAACAATCACTCATTGTAGAATGAGTTGCTCCCACAGGCCTTGGGGAACAATTACAAAAGCAGATAAAAGCACAGATATGGGGCTGCCTTTTTACTTCCTACAGTTCCTTAGATCATGAAGCCAAAACCAGCACCATGCCTTACACCTCTGTGCCCTGCTCCAGCACTGTGGCTCCACTCACAGCAACTGCTGGTCTTGCTTTGACACATTTTCTGCTATACCCACTATGGACATTTGGATTTGCTCCTTTTCAGCTGCACAGCTACATTGCACACATAATACACACACATACACAAACCCCCCTTGTTAGCAGAGTTTTTCAATTATGGCTATACTGAAAAATAGCTCCTGGATTTAATAAGGGTCAATGTGCAGATTATAGAATCTAAATATTCTATCAGTGCTACCTCCAGGTGTGTCACTATGAAATGAGCTTTCCTATCATATAAGGTTATTATCAGCTTTTGGCATAGAACTGGCTGTTCTGGTAGAATCAAAGACTGATGTAGGTAGATCCACAAAGATGTTTCAGTCATAGTGTTTGCATATTTAATTTCAGTTTTCCAAAAGCAGAAATGACATGTGTGAGATGCTTACATCTCACCAATCCCACTCCCTCTTCCCCTGTCATCATTTTCCAATTCCTTCTTTTGCTCCAAACAGCGATAAATGAAACAATCCCTTCCTGGTTCAACACAACCTTTTTTCTACTCTTGCCTTTCATATCTTATCCATCTAATCGCTCTCTGGGACAGATATTGGAACAGAGCATTCCTTCATAAACATTACCGAGACAGAAAATAGAACTGCAAAGAAAATCAAAAGGCAAAGCAAAATTTTTCATATTATTTTTCATCTCTGGAAAAACTTAGTTTTGCATGACAATGGTCCAGCATTACCTTTGCATTCTGAGACAAATCGATTTGTGGAATAAAAAAGTTATGATCTTTGTTTGTAGAAGTTAAAGTTAGGCAGGAAGTTGAAAACAAACACAAAAGACAGCTAATATTCAACCAGTTATCTATCATAAGGTCTAAACATTTCTACTTGTCTCCTGGTTGAAGATAAAGTGAGCCTTGAAAAGGTGCCCTATGTTTTCCCCAAGATTTTAATTTACCTATGCTCAACAAAATAACATGGATTTGAACCCTACTTACCAAAATGGTCCAGGTCTGTTTCAAAAGTCCTTTCTTTCCAATATTTATATCTATATTTCTAATATTTATATATATAAGCACTATTTGTGTTATTTAGAGGTTGTATAAACAATGATTTTAGGTTTTCTCCTGGCTCATTGATAAAAACTGTTTACATTACAGGGCCATGAACTGATTTCTGTAGCCAGGGACAGCTCTTACTATTTCACTGCAGCAAGTGAAATAAATTTTGCTGTGCACTTCTGCATGTTCATAGGAATTCAGATCTGGGGAAATTAGTTTGTTTTATCTATGCTGTAATACAGTAATGAAGATGCAAATCAATTAAAAGGCCACTTTTGTGGCCATTTAGAGTTGATTTAATAAGAGCAATCTTTTCAAAATTTTTAACAATAATGAAAATGTAATGCACTAAAGGAAGAAGAGGCCTAGGAGAAGGCAGTCTAGTAGTCACCACAAACACTTAGAAGTCATGTCTGAAACTCAAAAGCCTAATTTCTACATTTATTTTAATGTGTAATAAACATGGTTCATTCTCCAAAACAATATCACTTGACTGGGGTCTTGGAGAAGAATGAACTTGATGAAAAAACCCTAACCCCCTGTGTTAACTTGGTTAACTAAATGTAATTGTCCTACAAAATTTTAACAACTATTTCAGGGCAATGTACTCTGAAAAGATGAAGCTCACAGACATTTACATTGTGGAAGGGGTATAAACATATAGATGCTTATCAATTATTTAATATTTCCTTTTTTTCTTTCTGTTATCCTATATAGCTGTGTAGTCTGGCACTATAATACACCAGCTTTTCTGAGACATCTGAACCCTCAACTCCCTTCCATTGCTTCCAGCTTTGAAATTTTACATGAAGTCGATTATCCAGTTGTTCATGCATTTAACATGACTTGTATGCTTCCTATGCTGTAGTGCCTCAATCAAAAAGTTCCATGGTACTCAATCAAATATCTCACCATGGAAATAATTTTAACCCTATAACTTTTATCAAAAAAAATCCATAACTTTATTTTTAAAAATCTTTTGAGATAGGCTCATGGGAAAAGGTTATGCAAGAAGAATTCCTTGGCCAGGTCTTCATTTTTTTTAGGACTGAGGGTAGCTTGCCAGGTCTGCAGATACCTCGTCACCTTGTTTACCCTTTTGAGTAAGCCCATCAGATGGCACTGTTGCACATCATCTTGTAAATGCTCTCTCAGCCCATTTGAGCAAAATTTTAGCCCTGTAAGAAAGGATTTTGTTGATCCTTTTTTTCTCCCAGATCTATGCTTCCAATGGGATCCATGAGATGCAGTCAGCGCTATTTCTGTTGGACTGTCTGCCACAGACGTTCTTTCACCAGATAGAGCTATCTGACCTTGAGAATTGGGCATAGGCATCTGAACAGTGGTCCTTGAAAGGAAAGAAATTCTTGGAGTGGTGCAGGTGTATCATAAACCTAGCTGCATTAAGACAGGATTGTGATACCATTGATAACACTGGCGAGGTTGGAAAAAGCCATTTTGAGAAGGAAAGTAATTCTTCCGTTCCTCACTTCTTCCAGTCTTACATGCCATGTCCGTGGATCTCTACCATACAGGTGGGCCAGTCTGTTCTTTCCATCCTCTAGGGATACAGCCTCTTTGGATCAAGGAGGGGGTGGGTCAGAGTCTTCATTCAAGACAAACATGGAATATGAGATGTAAGAATCATGGAAAGATATAGCAAGGTACAGCTCAGGAAAAAGTCTGATTTATTCTATGTGCTTTCAGCCTTTCCCTTGTCTGCCTTAAACCAACTAGCATCACACATATGTTCATTTTGTGTGTTCTTTATGCTTGCTTTGCTATTTAAGGAAAGAGGCATTAAAAGTTGATTAAAAAGTGCTGTATTAGCCACTGAGGAACACAGGTAGAGCCATATCTTTGCTTAGGCTGTTCAGAAATTTTTTATATTAGAAATTCAGCAGCAAGTTAGTAAACAACCAATATGACCGGAGCAGTCCCACTACCTGCTAGAAACATCTCCTCCTTAGGCTGCCTGTTCTTGGTTTCTTCACCTCATGAAAGCAAACAGGCTTGAAATGTAACTAACAAAGATTCCAATGTCCCGCAAATTGAGTTCCTTTCCTAATATAGTATTACATTGTTATGATTATAATAGAACATTCTCTGTGGCAGATATTCAGCATCCCAAGAAAAATCCCAATCATGCAAGAACCTAAAATAAAACTGAGGAAATGATGTGTCTGCATGCACACGCACTGTGAGTATATTGATCATCTTTTGCCTGAACATTGTATTTTAAAATATCCATTATTTATTAATCCAGTCAGAAGATCAGAGGTTTATTTCCCTTTCTTATTTATTCCCAAGAAAAATGCTGAGCCAATTGGAGAAAGCACAAAAAATAACCTATACAGAAATTATTTATTCAGTCACAGGAGGCTTCAATATTCTTAAGTGAAGCCCTCAACTAGTTTTGATGCTGAGTGACAGAGAAATTATAGATGAAAATACTGGGTCAGTTCTTCAGCAAGCAGAGTAAGTATAATTATATGAACACAATCTGGGAAAGAGCTGCTTTGCAGAATATATGACATACATAAAAATAGGCTTAATTGAGTGCAGTGGGTCAGACAGCAATATTACCAAGGGTTTAGATAAAACAGCAGTCAGACTCCTCCTAGTTAGGCTTGCTTTAGTCTGACTTTAACCATCACCTACATCCATTTGTTTCAAATGAATCAATTCTGGTTTACACCAGTATGTCAGGAGGAACAGGTTCCTTGCTGTGGCCAAACACTTCAGCAGTGAGCTCCATGATGGATCACAGAGTTATTCTTAAGCAAGAAAACATTTATAAACCATTTGTGGCCCGTTTTGTTTTTTTTGTCTGTAGTCTTGAATTTAAAATAATTCTCTGCTCCTTTGTGAAACACTCCTTGACCAGGAAGAGAAGTTTGAACTTTAAAATTATCCCACAACTACCCAGTTCTATGTGGGAATTGTATTACTTGTAGCTGGAGGAAAAAGACTTGTATACAATTCACATTTTTTCACGCTTGAGTTTAATAATGATCTTTCCATGTTGCCACTTTCACAGGCCAATGTGAATGCTCTTCTTTTATGATGCCTTCTTTGAAACAGAACTAGGATCTGAGAAGTCCCCTTGGAAATGTGAATGTGTCCTGTGTCATGCTTTATGGGGAAGGAGGTACGCCAGGGTGACTAACAGAGGGTTTGCATCCTAATGTAAAGGAACAGGCTTCCTACAGAAGGGAACAGAGAAGCGGGCTTTCTTTTTCCATACGTGGTCTATTAGGAAAGGTTGGTTATACTCTCACAGTAAACCTGAATCACCCTGTTCCCACCAGCCCTTGAGAGCCCCCAAATCTCAAAACTGCGAACACAGGAAATGAGTCACCACACATGAGTTAATGTTTCAGAAGTCTGGCAGACGGGCCCGCAAGGACGTGAGCGCTGCATGGGGCAGGCACAATGCAGACACCTCATCGAGTTCAGCTGAGCATAGGTGTCCTGGCCCCAGTACCAGCCATTTTAAACTGACTGTGACCTGAAGATACGAGGTGCTCATTAGAGGCCTCAGTAGCCTAATATCATCAGTAGATTGAACCAAGCTGTTCTAGTCTTTGCCAGCACAAACATTAATAAAAGGGACCATGTCAATAAAACTTCCCAAGATGAACCCATAGAATGAGGCACTTATAGACTATTATAAACAATTTGCCCTTTGGTGGTTGTCCCTTATCAGGCCCAGTCAAAGCCTTGATAAGTCTTGCCTCTTTAGGAATCATTAATTTCCTTGGAAATTTAAACAGCTGTCACTTGTGATACTCTTCAGGTGCACATGTGGGAAAGATTAGCTAGTGTTTATAATCCAATCTGTTCATTAAGTGCCTGCCCATGTGGAACCTCCTTCACAAGCAAGGGTCCAGCCTGCTAAGCTCCCACAGCTAATTGGAGGTGGCCATGAATTATGCGAATGAGCTGTCGACAACAGGGAGCATGAGGCCTTACTGGTATCAGCTGGTCTCAGGACAATGTGTAATGACTCCTTGCAAACAAGATCTGGCCTCTCTGGGCCCCTGTATTTAGTCCCCATTAATGAAGAGAGCCAGGCTGATGGCTTGGGCTGTCTGCTTGGGCAGCTGTCCTTCGAGCTTGCTCCTGCTTTCTGAGATGGCATCCTTCCACAACACAGTGAAATGCCTCCTCCTGGAATCAGGGCCACATGAGATCACCAACTGGCCCTAGTGGCCCCAGCTGGCCTCACTCTGGATGTTCACCCACATTTTCTCTGTGCAGGGGCTCTCTGTATGGTCAGGGGCACTCTGTCCTGTCCTGAGCTAGGTGTGACTACCTTCAGCCCTGCCCCCACAATGGGCCTTAGTCCTACTCTGTAGCTAGCGGGAGTCCCTCAGTTCCATGTTGCAATTTATCTCCAACTCTGTCTGCGGATCCTTCTCCTTTTGCTCCTGACTGGAGCCCCTGGGTGGATGCTGGCCCTGGTTCATCCCTTTTTGTTAGTGGTTGTGCTACAGACCCTGTGGAATCATGGCCTGTTAGTGAGGGTATGATCTGTGCTGGAGTTGCCCTTGGCTGTTGATTTGTCCGACTCCATGGTACAATCCTGTTCCTGCTGCTCTCTGGTTGTAACCCTATGATAAGACACAAGCTTCAGGCTTTGTGCTGCTTCATTGCAAGCACTTTTTCTTCCTTGGGAGACAAGAGATGAGCATCCCCTGGGTCACACTCCAGTACTGAAAATGCTTATGAAGCTGCTGGTTCTATGGCTATGGTTGCAGTCAAGGGGTTGGGTGCCATTAGGTACTGGTGTTCCGTAAAACAGTGCCATAACTCATGGAGTCAGGGACTTGCACAACCATGTCCTTAAGAACACAAGTACTTTTAAACACCTACTTATTTCCATTCTTGCCTGTTGTGCAATTCCACTTGGGCGGCCAGATCAGACATTGCAATAGCTGGCATATGACCATTTAGCATGAGGGCAGTGTTTCAAATGGCACACGGTTTTGCTAAAGACACAGGGAGCAGCTGGCAAAATACAGCCTCTCCCAGTGAAGCTACTGAGAATGAAAGCTGCTAAATGTTTTGCAGAGGATGCAAGTAGTTTTCTCAATTTACTCCATTATTCTAAAAAGATAATTTTCATTTTTCTACTGTCTACCCCCCTTACCCTTTCTTGAAGTTCCTAACAGTCAGTTTGAATACAATTGTCCTCATTTTCCTTCTGTTCCGCTGCTTATCTTTAAACAATCACCATCATAATGAAAAGAGAGACTATCTCATTTCAGGGTCCACCCAAGCCTGCAAGGGTCCAAGGCAGCCTGCAAGAACTGCTGGGCCTTCAGCCAAGGTTTCTCATCTAGGCCAGGGTGGAAGGTTTGGATTTTCAGTGAGAGTTTTTGAAGGGATGGGTGGAGGTGCATGTCAATACTTCCAAAACTCATGCTCTGGCTTTGAAGTACTTTTCTGGAGATAAACAGATCCTGCATATACCACACATTGATTCTGGAAGCTGTGCTACTGTCTAACCTCCTTGACTAAGGATGATTTATCTTTTATATTCAGATAGGCCACCCTTCTTATAGCAAAGGTCTACTCTGACCCATCACATAGACTAGCACCATAAATCTGCAAACTCTAAAGGTATGCCAAGTATCAGACTGGCTCAGAAATGCTCAGTTGGAATTAATTATTTTCTGTGATGTTTGTATATTGAGGTAAATAAGTTTGTCACTGAAACATGAAACAGTGGACTCTGGGGTCCATCTTTGAAGAGCAGTCTAGGTTCTCCATGTTGTTACACTTAACTGATCGATTTCAAACAATGGTTAGGTATTTATGTTCTAGAGCAAGGACAGGATTCGACTCAAGAACAAATGAGTGAATAAGGCAGACCACATATTGGACAACATTAAGGGCAGCATGGCTAGTTAGTTGCAGAAAGTTAGAATCAAATTTTACTTCATGCTTGGGAGGCCATACCTGGGATACAGCATCTCATTTTAGTCCCAGTTCAAGAAGGAGAAATTGAAGAGACTAGAGGGGCTACCAAACAGGTTAGAAGCCCAGAAGTATCACCTCTGAGGAGAGATTGAGAGAGCTGGACTTGTTTCTTTGACAAAGAAAAACCTAAAGGGTGTTTCCTAACAATAGAACTACAATTGCAAAGGTGTCAGAGCCAAACTTGTATCTTTTGTGGCAAAGTACATAAGGATCAGTGGGCACAAAATGTGGCTTGTGTGGATATTAGGAAAAAACCTTTTTGACTAGCAGTGTAGAATAGAAGAACAAGTTAGTGTGGTGAGAGCCAGATGCTTCCCATTAGTGCCCAGTGAAAGCACAAGAGGCAACAGGTGCAAACTGAAGTACAGGAAACTCCATTTAAGCACAGAAAAACCTTTTTTAATTTTTGAGGATGATCAAACATTGGAATAGGTTGCCCAGAGAGGCTGTGGAAACATCCATTCTTGGATATTTCAAAATCTGACTAGGTAAGGTTCTGGACAACCTGCTCTAGTTGACTTTTCTGAGCAGGGAGAGTAGACTAGATGATTGTAAAAAGTCACTTCAAACCTTAGTTGTCCTCTGAACCCCTGAAGTTTGTGTTGTTGCTAGATTGGTCAGAATTTGGAACTTCTTTTTTTCCTCCTGGCATATCACAGATACAGTCAATTTTTTATCATCCAAAGGAAATGTTCAGGTTGTGCATTAACTACAAAACTTGTGTAGAGACTTCAAACCTAGCTCAGTTTGAGTCAGAACAGTCTCTGAGTTTATGTGGTGCCATACACCATGAAGCTGGGTTGCTACTATTTGAATGACTTTTCTTGAACATACCCTCAAAGTACAATCTAATAATCTGGATCAGCAGTATTTTGACATTGTCGTGCTACGACTAGTTCTGTAATAATCTCAAAACATTAAAATACAATTTTATTTAAATCTCCCTGCCGATATTGAAATAGTTTGCTTAAAAATCAGCTTCTGTTGGTGTCACATCTGATTTTCCCTCCCTACATTTATCAGGTTATGCTCAGTTTTTAAGAACACAATTTATGAAGGAAGCCATTTCTCTTAAGAGGATATCAAATGTAATCTACATTGTCGCCATTCTGAAACTCTTACCTGATTCTGCTCCCAGGGGTACCAGTATTGTTACAGATGTACCACAAAATGCTTCTGCTGAATTTTCCTGTAGTTCCTTAAACATGAAAGAAATAAGCTACGCAGCTTTACCTAGTCTTCAGTAATTCTTTTTTTCCCTCTAGATTATTTAAATTTTAAGGTGTTCAGTTCCCTTTAAAATGTACTACTTTAATATTGCACTATGCACCTGCTAAGTTTTTGAAGCTGCAGACTTGAGAAATTGTTCCTAGTGGGAACACCTTCCGAGCCTGCAGCTATATATATGTTATACTGCATGTATAACATATGCTGCATATATATGTTATATATATGTTATACTGCATGTATAACACAAAACACAAATATCTACATATATATTGATGGCAACACAATGATATTGTATTACCTATTGGAAGGTACCTCATTAAAAAAAAAAAATTAAATGTTCAGGGTAGCTAGGAACTAATGCGAGCATGGCCATTGTATTTGCACAGAGTAATTAATGCCAAACGTGAACAACTAGGAGGCTGAGCCCAACAACTCCTTTTGACCATGTGTAAGCAGGTAGTCAACTTTCTCTCTGCCACTAAAAAGCAGCATCTTTCAGGAAAAGCAGCTTATATCAAATTACCTTAAGAAATCCTAGTTACCTCCCAAGACTAGCCACTTTTCCCCTAGAGAGAAAGCTTTCCTTAAACCCTGTTTACTTTAACAAGAGTAAACAATTTATAAGAACAAATTGGATGAAAGAGGATCTAACTCTTTTCATGCACTGATGGTATCAGTGCATTTGCACTCAGTGGTGCTGCAGTTACTGACTTGGCTGCTCTGGGAAGTCTCCATCCCAACTGGAACTCAGAGCTACATAAGTGTCTCCTTTTGGTCTTTATTGAAGACTAGTAACTAACCTTGTGAGTTGAAGGAGAAGCAAGACACTACCTTACCACTTAATATTTTTTTCTAGATAGCAATTCATAACTAGCCCATAAGAGCACAACATATTTAAGGTTTAAGTCAACCCTAATATAATGTCAGTGACTCAGCTACATTACATGGTTGGTTAGTTGGTCTTCTACCTCACCTGCAGGGTTAGACTCCTCCAGGCTATATTAACCTTACATTCTTTTATGTCCTTTGCCAGAGATTCTAGAGGAAAAGCTGCTGCCAGCACTGGCCAGGTTTTTGCGAGTAGCTGGCCATGCTATGCTGCTTGCTGACCTCAGCACACTTACATGTGCTGGAAGCAGGCTGTAATGGACTGCAGCTGCTGAGAGACATCCTAATTTCTGCATCACGATAGAGCATAAGTGAGAACATGCTTCACAGCTGAGGACCTGCTGTGGCTATGCAGGCGCTTAGGGAGCTTTAAGACAATGAAAAGGCAGAAGTGCCCACTAAGTTTTAGATGCCTCCATGATAAGGAACTGCTGAATAATAGCATTCTTCATCACTTTACTTGGACCTAAATTTTATCTACATTGCATTCTACCCAGCTGCTCTTGATCCTTCTAAACAAATTGGAACAATTATTTTTTTTAATAAATGAGTTATATTTTTATACATTCAGTATAAGAATTTTAACAAAGTTTTGTAATTCTGTTTCCAGGATGAAGTCTGCAATATTGATGTATTTTCTTTTCAGTTCCTCCCTTTCCTTGGCAATCCCCTGCTAGCATTAAAGTATTTGTCTTTCTGAATTGTAGCCTAAATGGTTACAGCTGTTGAATCATCCCAGGCTAATCAGGATGAATGATGGCATCTGATATTTGAATAGACTTACCTCTCTCTTCACTTGGCTTTTTAAATCTCTTTGCCTACGTCTACACAACCTTTGACATGAAACCATGCTCATGGCATGCTCCCTGCCTCTCAGGAGGCTCACAAACAGCTTGTCTGGGCAAACCAGGTTGTGACACCAAGGCTGCCACCTGTTGGGATGTTCTCCAAGATCACCTGGGGCCAGTCTCTCAGAATGGCTGGCTGTCTGTAGGAACTGTGGAGCTCTGTCGTAGTTGGCCACAGGGGAGTTCTCCAGGCTGTGCTGGGAGCAGTGATGTCCAGTGACAGCAACCAGGGTCACCCAAGAGTCCAGAACACCTGAAACATCCATGTACAACCTTGTACAGATGTTGAGTTTTGAACTCTGAGGTGCTGGAACTGTGCTGCTACATTTTTGTTTAATTTATAGGCTACAGCAATATTCCTGGTGATACTCACATCAAAGAGTAACTCTGGACTGAATGAGGCAGACTGGCCTGCTTCTGCACTGCTTAAGTCTCAGCCATTTGGAAGGCTAGATTTTATCCTTGCTGCACCTCAGTGGTGTGCACTGTGCTACAAGTACTACCTCTCTCTCCTCACAGACACCACTGGACATACTAATGAGCACCAGAGTCTTCACTCACCTAAGAAAGTGTGAGCCCTGATTTGTGTGAGATGTAGAGAGAAAAATGTGCCAAAAGAACCAGGACTGGGATGGGTGATGCTGCCTGCCTAACATGGACTGGCCCCAGTTGGTGCTTAGATTTTTCATCCAAAACCTTTAGTAAACACTAAAGCAAAGAATGAGTGCAGACTATGCAGTATTCAGGAGGAATGTGGAGCAGGCATAGGGATGTAGGTTGGTTTGTTGCACAAATTGGTTCATAAGGTCCCTGAATTACAGTGAGAGAGGGGCTCTGGCATATATGTGTGCATTCAGAGAAGACTCCTGCAGTTCATCTGGGTCCTTCAGTTCTTGAGGTTGTGGCTGCATTTCTTCCCTCAGCTTTTCATTTACAACCTCCACACCTCAGGACGTAAAATGTCACAAGACTTTATTGTCAAACTCCTCCTGGCCCTGTCTATACTGGCTATACACATCTTCTACAGAAGGATACTTGATGGCATCTAGTGTTCTCTCACTCTATCCCTATATTTTGAGAAGAGCATCACTGAGCAATGCCAATTCTTTTGCTTTGAGCTGGATGCCTTGAAGGAATGGTAATAGTATCGAAATGCCTCTGCCCCATCCATATGTTCTAGTTTTGACACTTTCTTCCTCTTTGATGACTCTTAGTTTTTTGCCGTTTTTTAAAATTTCATCATCCTTTGCTTTGGCTGGGTAGCTGGTATTAGACGTGAATGAAGTATGTGGGGGAAATCCATTGAGAACAATGGTCATAAGCGAATGACTCAGGAAAAACAAGAACAGAGCAAGCAAATGAGTGTGCTATGAGGACTCAGTTTTA
Source organism: Cettia cetti (assembly GCA_013401135.1). Classification (NCBI taxonomy): domain Eukaryota; kingdom Metazoa; phylum Chordata; class Aves; order Passeriformes; family Sylviidae; genus Cettia; species Cettia cetti. The sequence continues at coordinate 58,574 of VZUI01074973.1, forward strand.
TACAACTGCTAGCTGAGACATTTCCAGAATCAGGAAATGAACTATGCATTTAGTACTCTATAAAAGATTTTTCTTCCATTACTTGGTGTAGTGCCCCCTCAAACACATCTGTGTACAATATCCACTACTGCCCATACTACAAGAAGACCCTCCCTGCCACATTTGTTTGGCTCAGAATATGCAGTCTTCACTTGAAAAAGCCAGCCTTCCTGGCTTTTCACTGGAGAAAATAATGAGCAGCTGATCTCCATTCACCTCTATGCCTCTTATAATTATGTAAACTTCTCCTATTTTGCTTTGGTGGTTTATTTTTCTGAATAAAGAAGACTGGCCTACTCAGTCATTCCCTGTACCTGAGTCACCATTTAAAACTAGAAGGCCTATTGCTTACAAACAATTTATACTTCCTCTAGATAATTAATCTTTTATGGATGTAGAGCCACCATTTTTAAATGCCATCCCCTTGAACTAACTCTACACAGAAAAATATGCCTAACACTGTCACTTCAGAGGTAGTAGTTTATGGTATCCTTTGAACTGTCTTATAAACAAGGATAACATAAATCTTTATCCTCCATCACAGTGACATTCCTGTTTCTACAAATTTGGAGGCTTCCTGTAACACAATACAACAATTTCACAGTTTAATAGAGTTTTCAAGTTTCACTGAAGCAACAAACCAGGTAAAAAAGAGTTTGTCTAAAAATTCCTGGAAGGTACAACTTGAGCTACAGTAAGCATAAGCCAAGTGTCTGCCAATGCTTACTTGTGTTGTTTCTCCTGCAGCAATTGCAATAACAATATAATGTGTATAGGAGCCTTCAGTGAGGCTTGTCCTGAAGGCTGCAGGAATGGTGGTTCAAGTGCTGCTGCCCGTAAATAACATTGCCTCCCATGATTCAAGTTTGTTGGCTTTGAGCCTTCGGCTCTGATTTTTACTCATTTGTAAATGTAAAGACCACACTGTCAAAGATAATCTTTTAGGATGCTCTAACCACAATAGTCTAGAGGATCCCTTTTTTATGATCAGACCTTTATGTAAATGATGTTTCTTTTCATTGGCACATGAAACTCTATTGCTTTTGTCTCTTTAACTATGTGATGTGTAAATCATCTTGCTGATACCAGCATCCTAAGAACCAGATAACAGTGAAAGAGCTTTTGCAAATAATGCTTCTCGCCCTTTGACCATTTAAAACCAACCCAAAAACAAACAAAAAATCCTCTCGTAGCTAAGATGCGATCTATTTAATTCAACAGGAGGTTTCCAGGACTTGGGTGAATTTTAACCATCCTTTTTGACATAAGTCAAGCTGTGCAAAGCAATGAAATTCTGATTGACGTGTGCTGGGACGACTGGATAGTGTTACAGTTCCCTCATTAAGAGGTACTGGAGTTAAGCAGGGGGAGTTGAACTTTCCTCTGTATTAAAACAACAAGCGTGGGAGATGAGGAGAGCAAGCTGGAGAACAGGAGTTCACCTTATAACAACAAAGACTTAACATGCAGTATATCAAGTCTCCTGAACTTTGTCCTGCTTGGTAGTTTATCAGACAACCAAGATGAACAGAACAGCAAAGAATGATTTAAATCTGTCCTGATTTCAATCTTCTGGCCTAATTTTCAACTTCATTCTTTTTCTGTTCTATCATTTCATTGTTCTGTGTTCCCCCTCCTCAAGAGACACTCACAGTTTATATTAATCTTAGAGTTCAAAATATATATAGATCCCATTAGTAAAATAAAACACAGTGAAGATGGGTAAGATATAAGACAGAAGTTTTTCTAACCTAGTAGTGACTTTCCCCTTTTCAGCATTGTATCCAATTTACTCTAAAAAATGAAATATGGCTCAAATAGTCTCCACTAATTTTTTGTCAATGTTAACAGTGCCTAACTACTGTTAAAATCCATGGCAATACATTTGTGGCTTTTTTGAAAAAGCAAAGATTTTTCATACCACCAAGACAAGAATAAACCCTATAATATGAACTGACATACTGAATCAAATTTTACAGAAAGTCTGTATGAAAATTGGAAGACATAACATTTCAGTTTACAAAGTTAAAACTAGGCTATTTTGATTGTGGGGGGTTGGTTCCAGAAAAAGACACCACAACTCAAAAGACATTCAGCCTTGCTGAATTACTTAGAAGCAATCAGCCTTGGAAAAAAAAAAAAGTGATTGAAGTCTTGATGTTGAGGTAAACCCAAGACACTGAGAAACACTTCTGTTGATTACAGCTGAAGAAAAGCAAGTCAAGGAAGATAATTATGCAGTAAGTGAGCAATGAAACTGTAAAACTTGGTTTCACAAGGAATTTTGCCCCAGGTTCTGTTCTACTCCCCCTGGGAATTGCAGGTCCCTCTTCATACCTCCTTAGTTTTTCTTTTCCACGTGCTCAGACTGTTATGGCCCCGTATACACTGACAGCTCCTCTGCATACACAGATTGATTAGGTAGAGCTGTAACAGTTTTTTAGCCAGAAACAGAACTAATTCCAGCTTTTGGAAGTGCTTTTGCCAGGACAATAAAGTTAAAACACAGTGGGATACTGTGGTTTATACAGAGAAAATGGTAGAGAAAGGAAGGGAACCTGGTTCATTTACAGTGAGTATGAGTTCCAAACACTGTCAAAGCTTGAGCAAGGTACCAGTTTTCCCAGCCAGACTCTAGGACTTCCTAATGGTGCCTGCAACAGCCAGCAGATGCAAGAGTCATTGTTTCCTCTGTCACAGGGCCTTGAGCAACACATACTTTTGTGTCTAAAATGTGCCATGGAGTTAGAATTCAGTAACAGAGGGCTGAAGAGCAGACTAGAGCACCATCTTAATCTTCCAAGAAAATAGAAAAAAATTGTTCAGTGATACTCCCTCAATGCTTGGAATCATTGTGTTTCCTAAACTTACTCATTTGTGGGTAGATAGGCTAATGTCTGGGCTAATAGCCAGAGTTACAGGAGGAAAAAGCAGTCATTCACTTTATTTTTCCTTCCTAATTTTTCTGCATTTTGATTTTATCTTGGTAAGTGTTTCATTGTGGCAAACACATGTAGTTCTCTGACTACTTAGCCCTGGTGTGCAGTGCTTGGAGCAGAGACCTCATGCTTTTCTATAGTGCTTAATTCAGTAGAGCCTAAGACTGGCTTCAACTTTTGGATACTGCAGTAGCATAAATATTTAAATAAAATGTTACTCTATTAAGCTGTATGTTTGAAGTTTGGCCCATGCACATCCTTTCAGCAGTCTGCAGAGTTTGTGCTGAGGAGGCAAATTAATATGTTTCTCCAACAGAACAAGAATGTATTCTCCATTGCTTTGGGTAACATCACCTGAAAAATTCACTGCAAGCATTTCCAAATGTATTGTTTGACTGGAGTTACTCACAGTGTTACTAGGAAAAACAGAGAAATGTTTAGCCTGGATGGTTGACCTAGTAAATACTTACGACCTAACATAAGCCCCAATTCAACAAGGTACTTAAGCACATACCTAAATACCCACATGAATAAAGTCAGCCATGCTTTTAAGTGTCTTGTTGAACCTGGGCCATACAGAAGCTGAACACATCAAGCAACTACCCACATCAAGTTCCAGTAAAAGAAAATTGATTTTCAGAGTGTATTCCCTCTGACTGTTAACACTGAAAAAGAGAGAGAAAATTTCTGCTGTTTCTCCTTCTTGGACAGAGACTGTGCATGTTCCTCCTCTCATTGAAATGTTTTCTCTCTGGTATCAAAAGTGATTTATGAATTTTTGGAACTAGACCATATAATGGGAAAAAAGCCCCATGTGAAACCATGTTTTTTTGGTATTATTTAGGACGATTCTAATAAATGCAATAAATAATGAAATAGATGAAAATTAGTAACAGAAAAGCTTGTTGGGTTGAATTGGGTTGAACTTTGTGGCATGTCTCTTCTCCAAGGGAGTTTTTGGTCAGTGGACTAAATCTGACTTTTTATGTGTGGAATCTACAGCTTCAACAGTGGGGAAAAGCTGCTCTGGGATATAATGGTTGGTTAGCCAGTGACTGGTCAGTATTTTGATGTGTGCTTTGTTGCCATTTTGAAAAATACCAGTGCACAACAGTTGTCTAACTTATCATTTACCAATGCTTCATGGATGCAACCAGAAGACTCTATCAGTGGATCAACCATTCAGAGATAAGTGGAACTTTGGACCACAGTATTTTAAATTTTTTTTAAGGTAACTAAAGTGTTATATTGAGATTTATACTGGCACTATTGTTCTACAGCATGAGCACAGCAAAATCACTGCCTTTACTGAAATAATTACTTACACAGTCTGTCTATGTGAAATTGTTAATTCATAATGCCCTCCAGCTAGTCTGTCTCCAATTAAACCTACTACTAGATCAGATGATAGTGCTATTCTGACTTGCTCTATGGAGCTCAAGGCAGTCTTGCTACACAGAAGTGCAGACAAATTCACAGGAACACAACAGCACTACCACTGCAGTTTTATCTGCATTGAGATAGTGCCTATGGACGGGTGAATCATAATTCTCTGTTACAGCCAAGTACAGTTGGATGTCAATCTCTTCTCAAAAGGGTTTAATCATCCACTTAAAACATTGATTTAATCAGTGTGTTGAAAGCAGTGGTGATAGCAAAAGAAAAGAAAGGTTTGTATGGTTTCTTATGATATGCAGGTTTTTTAACATGTAATCTAGACATAAAAAGCTAAAAGACATTAATGACTCTTTGGATGGGATGATAGCCTGGTACCTTCAGGGATTTGATAACAAAATGACCTTGTGGATTATGTATATCTGTAAATGACTGCCTGAGAGGGAGGATTAAATGATTTGGACTTTAAAAATTGCAGGAAACTCTTTTTCCACACGTCTTCAGAGGAAGTTCTGTTGCTTGGATCTCCTTAGTTAACTTCAGAGTGGCACAAGCTATATCTATCTATGCCTTCATACTCACGTCTTTGAACTAAGCCATTCTTTTATCAACAACTGCAGGATAGCAATTCTTTATGTAGAACATAGTTGATCTTTACAGACACCTAAGGAACCAGATATATTTCCTCACTGGCAGCTAAGATGGATCTTATGCCTTATTTCTGTGGTCTTAAATCAAACCTTAAGGGCTTCATTTTGTATCTTCTTGTTGATTCACTGGTCTAGGGAGATCATTCCTGTGAAGGACTTGTTTCTGCACTGAGCACTGGTAGCTACCATTGACTTTGAGAAACAGCAGCTTGGAAAACCGGACTGCTGTGAGGCTGAGCAAGGACTTTGATCTCAGCTTGTTAAATAGTGTTCATCTTTCTTGTTATGAAACTTGAGTACATTATTTAGTTTCCTGTTTTACAGTTATGCAATGTTTTCTTAAGACCATTATTTGAATCTTCCTCTGAGATGCTAATTAAAAGGTAATACAAAGGTAACATCCATTTCACAATTTCCAATGAACAGGAAGATTTCTGGACATGAAAGGAACTAGTCTCACATTTTTTGGCCAAGGAGTCCTGAAACCAGATGGTATAAATTTTGTACCTAAGCATATTCAGCATTTACTGCTGGCTGCTGTATTAGTCCTGGCAGCTGCCTGGAAACCTCCTATCCCCCTGAAAATTAACACCTGGTTTCAGAAATACTGAAATACAAGTGATGGAAAAACTATCTAGCTTCATAAAAGGAAAATTAATGCATTATTAAATGGAAATTTGTTAGCCCAGAAGTAACTGCTTCTAGAAGAAGCAAAAGGCAAATCTGCTGAAAAATATAGCTTTGTCTCATGGAAGAAATATTCTAAAAAATAAGTAACTTTCAGGGGGCTATTAAACACATTCAGATAAATAAATATTACTGTTCATGCCTTAAGTGTTTGGAAACTAAACACTAACTTAAAAAATGTTTTCAGACTTGGGCATCTATCGCCACAGACCTAAAGCAATACTTGAAAGTTTTCAGTCCTGATAACCTATTTGGTATTAAGTATGCCTGCATGTGTTCAGATTTTAGGGAGATGGTTTGGTCTTGATATCTTAGAATCAGTTAACTTGTCCACAAAATGAGGATCATGATTTCTGTTATCAACTTTACTGTAGTTTTGTGATGACTAGATACTTGCTTGCAAAGGTGTCGTAAGTGTTAAAGCAATGTATGTATGTGTACTGGGAAAAAAAAGGACCAGATTTCATTAAAGGATTGAAACACATTCAATTCTTCTTATTTCAGGAGGAATTAATAACCATTATGGATTTTTAATATTTTCGTTATATGAATTTAGATCAGAATTAATCCCTCTCAATTTTATAAAGTAAGTAGATTTTATGTATATGATTCTCTAAGGTCTCATTCTGAAATTCCATATCCCTAAAATCTGCATATTCTTCCACGCCTGCTCAGTGCCTCACAGCCCTCAAGGCAGCCCTAACAAATGGTCAAGTGCAACAAATGCCAAACTCATAGAGCTTGTGCCTCAGAGACTGTAAATATTTACAGGCTCCTCCTTGTCAGCTGATGTCCCTGTTATAACTCCAGCATTTTTTTCATCTCAAATTTCAGTTGTGGAATATGGGGCAAGGTCCAGTTTTATTGGTGCCTTGAGGGTGAGAAAATTTCTTCTTTTGTCCTCCTTTCCTCTTTTTGCCTCCTTCCCATGATTTATAGAATCACAGAATCATAGAATTGTTTGGGTTGGAATGTACTTTAAAGATCATCTAGTTCCAACCCCCTGCCATTGGCAGGGACACTCTCCACTAGACCAGGTTGCTTTAAGTCCCATCCAGGCTGTCCTATGAACCTCAGACTCTCTAGACAGAGATTTTGACAGTGTAGCACATATTTCTCACATATTTTGGCAGGTAATAGAGGATTATGACATTGTTTGGGTCCCCAGACTACTTTTTCTGAGTAGGTGGGCATCCACACCTCAGGCAGTGACTGAAATTTACAGATCTCTACACAACTTGATTTTGAACTAATCACTTTTAACTACTTGTGTATGTCATACAGCTAGGACTTCAGAAAACAAACATCACCATTAAATTCGCATTGCCTACAGTTTGCAAAACTTGTGGTCAAGATCATGTTTAAAACACAGTTTCACCCTATAAATAAAGCTTTTAGATAACCCAGTAAGAAAAACACGTGCTTTTTCATAGCAGCTGCAATTGTTCTTCCAGCTGTGCAATACATCCACACACTAATACAGGGTCTGGTGATTGGCTCTGCATCTGTTTGCAGAAGCCACACACATTCCTGAGTTGCATTTGGGCACTGTTTTACTGAAATGTAGTTGAGCTGCACATGAAAGCAACAGAGAAGGTGGAGAGTGGTACAGTTTTGTAGCACATATTTGCAAGAATGCCTTTCCAGCATTCTTGTCCTTGTGCTTCACTCTGAACTATGTTTTCTGTTTTGGCTTTGACATGTGAATGAGTGCTAGTGCCAAACATTTTATTGATCTCTAGAGTAAGTGGACAGCTACTCAGGCAGCTATTGAGGATTCTTTTTTTAGCATTTTTGTTGTGCTTCAGTTGGAAGTCAATAGGAAGACATCTTGTAAAAGGCAAGATGTATTTATTTAACACATGACACAGTGAAGATATTTGTTTACAAAGATAATAGATGCTGAGGTTGCAACTAATCCCACATAGTTCAAAAAATGTACTGATTTTTTGTAGACTGTAGATTTCTTTGAAGTTGAGTAAAAAGAAAGGCTGGTTGTATTTCAAACACAAAGTTTATTAATGAGAAATGCCAGACATGTTTGCACACAAAACTTGTATCTCACTAACTTATGATTGTGTTGCTTTACAGAACCGAAAAGGCCCAAATTTCTGAGACACCACGTTAGATGTCATGGGCATTTTATCTCTTAAGTTATACTAATAGTTTTCATTGTTTACTTCCAAGAAGTAAAATACTGCAAATTGTTAGAAACTACCCAATAAAATCTATCAATGTATTTTGTGATGGAAGAAAAATTAACTAGGGAGTGGAGAACTTAGCCATTAGTAAAGTATCCTAGGCATCCTCATTGTGTTTTGCACAGGTACAGGGTAAGAACTTCACTAATAATTTTCAGACACTTACTAAAATTTAATGATTGGAGGAATATTTGCGATGACAGCATGTTCCTCATGTACTGAAAAATTTGCAAAAATATTAAAATTTCATTGAGATTAAGAAAAGGATCTATATGCTTGGAGCGACAGTTTTCAGGAAGCATGCTAAGAAGAGGTTTTCCTGTTCATGTGTATATAGATTCATGGATCCAAGCAGATAATAGACAAATCAGGGCTGATACTTGAAAAATATTTAAGATATGCCAGAATAATATTTATGAATCATAAGAATATGAATCATATTTATGATATGCCAGAATACAGGCAACACTGTATAAAAATTCATTAATCATCTAGTTATGCATATAGAAATTCATATCTCTAATATGTTCAGGCAGACTTTTTTCTATGCATAATACAGCAAATTCGTATATTGGAGACTTCAAGCTACCAGAGAAATGCTAGAACTGGAAATATGGAATCAAATATTTATCAGGACAGAACTTCCAAACCCCAACTTGTACTTTGTTACGAGCAGGCAATTATGGGTGCAAAATTCAGAAATTCACGTTTAATTGCTAAATTCAGCTTTATATACATATGGAACAGAGTCTCCAGAGGAACACAATCTAAATCAAAACTCCATGTCCAGACACTGCTGCTAAGAGAATTCAATTCTTTTGTATGTACAGCTGTACAAATATATTTAACACATTCTCCCACAAATTTATGCTCAGACCCGTAGTCATTTACTTGCAGGTTTAATTTTGTTGCTGTGCTATTGCACTGTTTCCCATTGGAGTAAGTAAAAATAAAATTTTGAAATTAAGCTGTTTCATAAAAGACTTAATACATTTCTTATCCTGTGCTTGCTCCCTGACATCAAGCAACTCTGAGTGTTAGACAACATCATTCCAAGCTCTGCTTAAAACCTGAGAACAATCTAGTTCCACAACTGATACTGTCTAAACAAAACCATGGCAAAACAAGGAATGAACGAAAAATAATTTTTTACAATGTCTGAAGCACAGACCAGAACCTGTGGACCAGACTCTGTATAACCAATTGCTAGCAGGTACTTTCTACATATTCATCTCTACAATACCTTTGTGGTGACTATATTTGTTCCAAACAAAGGATTTTCAGTGCATTTTCCCATTAAATTTTGGGGCTGAAGACTGCATTTCCCATCTCCCTGAATCATGCCACAAGGCTGTGGACATGCAGAGCTGCCTACTTCTCATTCTGCATGTTGAAATATTGTTGTTGTAGCAAACAGAGCATGATTAAGGACTAGAAAGAAAAAGCACAAGTGGCTGATATTGGAGGCTAGTGGTGCACCCTCCAAGGGTAGTGGAGGTTCATACCTTGGTTCTGGCTAGCTAGAGCATACAATAAAACCCAGAAACAATCCTGACATGGACCAGACTCCTTGCTAAGTCTGACCATTAAGCTTTACTAATTTTGACATACAACTCCTTGTGCAGGACTCATAACGTTCAGCCCCACTGACAAGTGCCACAATCATTGCTGCATTACTCCACACCTGCATGTACAGAACACTAAACTGGGGGTCAGGCACAAAGTCTGGAGTGCAATAGTAGTACCTACTGTCTTTATGGCATGACAGCAGCTCTGTCTTTTAGCAGGCAGCAGCTCTGGCTGGTCTGAGACAACAAGCACTCTCCCAGCCAACTCTTGGATACAGCCCAGAGGCCTGTGCATAGCATTGTCCCCAACGGTGGGGACTGACCTAAATATAAGATCACCTTATATTTAGGGAGAATTTTGCCGTAAGTACCTGAGCATAGCATGCCTCTTGCTCTCAGATCCGTGACTATGTCTAACACTATACTCATAAGTACAGAGCTGGCCTACGAGGTCAAAAAGAAGAGTTTTATTCTTAATGAACAATCAGATTTGCTGGGCCTGCTAGAGGCTACTGACTCCTAAAGAAAGAACAGATTAAAAAGAAGTATAAAAGGTAACTATTTTAAATAGTGCTGGGAATCACTCACAAAAGAAGTAAGGCTGTGAACTATACATCTGGGTACTGATGTCTGTGGATCTTTACACAGATGTATTTCAGAACCATATTTCAGGCTTGTAGCTAAGGGCAAATAAAGATTTGTCATCTGTGTATAGAATTCACAAGTATAAGAATCTGTTAAATTGCAGAAGGCAATTGTTAAATTTATTTTGGAAGTAAAAATCAGTTACTTCTTTGTAAAAAAAGTAATAGGCAAGTACAGTGCTGGTAATTATTGAAATCAGTGAGAGTACTGAGTTCACAAAGCACCCAATTTGGATTAATCTGCTCAAAATATAATGTTACAAAAAACATTTAAAGGATATGCATTTATGAATATTTGTATTGGGTCTGGCTGAGATGAAATTTATTTTCCCATAACAGTGCTGTGCTTTGCATTGGTAGCTAGAAAGGGGTTGATAACACACCAGGCTGTGGGTGGGCAAAATCCTGGAGCAGCTGACACAAATTAACCAAAGGGATATTCTGTACCATATGACATCAGCTCAAGTATAAAAGGTAAGGAAAGGAGGAGGAGGTATTTGCTATTTACAATGTTTGCTCCCTGAGCAGCTGCTATGGGTGCTGAAGCCCTGCTTCCCATGAAGTGCTGCACTTGGCTGGCTTATGGGAAACAGAGAATATCAGGGTTTTTTCTCTTTGCTTTGTGCATGCACAAATTTTTGCTTTAGTAAACTGCCTTATTTCAACCTAGGAGTGATTTTCCAGGAAAATTTTTGAGTTATTTTCTCTCCCCTGTCCAGCTGGGAAGGTGGAAGGATAGCTTGGTGGGCACCTGATGCACCGCCAACATCAACCCCCTTTTTGACACCTAATGTGAGGCATGAACCCAGGACCTTGGGATTAAGGGTTCCATGCTCAGCCAAGGCTGAGCCAATCAGGAATGATACTAATGGCTCTGTGATAAGTATTTAAGAAGAAACCAGAGTTACTGTAAACCAGAGTTACTGTACAGAAGTAATTGAGGCAAGAGGAGTGGAGTGAGAACATGTGAGAGGAGCAGCTCTGCAGACACCAAGGTCAGTGCAGAAGGAGGAGGTGCTCCAGGTGCTGAAGCTGTGCCCCTGCAGACCATGGACACTATGGGGGTGCAGAGATCCACCTGCAGCCCCTGGAGGAGGCCACACTGGAGAAGATGAATGCCTGAGAGGAGGCTATGAACCTGTGAGAGGCTCATGCTGGAGCAGGCCCTGACAGGAACCAGTGGAAAGAGGAGTCCATGCTGGAGCAGGTTTCCTGGCTGGACTTGTGACCCTATGGGGAATCCACATTGGAGCAGGCTGTGCCTAAAGGACTGCACATCATGGAAAAATGACCCCCATAGCAGCAGTTCATGGAGGACTATTGCCCATGGACTCACATTGGAGAAGTTTGTGGAGAACTGTCTCCTGTGGGAGGGACCTACGCTGGAGGTCTCCTCTCTCAAGGGAGGTAAGGACTCCTCTCCCTGAGCAATGGCAGAAACAATGTGTGATGAACTGACCATAACCCCATTCCCTGTCTCCTTGTGCTGCTGGGCAAAGAAGGCCCAGAGCTTGGAAAGGAGGGAGGGGTGGGGGGGGGAGGTGTTTAAAGATTTATTTTATTTCTCATTATCCTGCTCTGATTTTGTTAGTAATAAATTCAATTACTATCTCTAATTCAAGCCTATTTTGTCCATGATAGTATTCAGTGAGTGATCTCTCTCTGTCCTTATCTCAACCTGTGAACACTTTGTTATATTTCCTCTCCCCAGTCCATTTTTGGAGGGGAGTGACAACAGTGGCTTTTGTGCCACTGGAATCCACCCAAGGTCAACACACTACAGTGTTCTATCATTTTATTTTGTTTAATCTTCAGAGGCCTCTAAATCTAATTTTAGACGAACTGACAAAATTTTGCCTGAATAAAGAATGCTAAGTAAAGCCTAAAGAGAGATGGTTAGGATCAGAATGACTCCTAGTCTCCTCCTACTTCATTCTGGTCAGGTATTGTAAACACATTACAAATGCTGTTGAAGAATTAAGCCATCTTTATAGCAGTTTCATTTACTTGCAGCACTGCAGAATGGTTGAGCATATCAATGAGCACAGGCCTTCAACTGAATGACTTCTACATCAGGAAGTGCCCCATAAAAACTAGGCCATCTAGTTCCCATATTCTTTATATGCTTGGTGTTTTTTTCTCCTCATTCTCCTGTCCTGGCTCTCTTCCAGGACACTTTGCAGACAAGAGTTGGCCTAGTGATATCACTGCATCATCAGATAAAAGTGGGAAGAATGCTAGAGAACTGCAAACACATATTTCAAAACAGCAAATATCTCTAGGCCAGTTTGAAAAACATGCGGGAGAAAATTCTCCTGATGACAAGCATAAGCATATTTTTATTCCCTCTACAAAGAAGAGCATCATTCAGTATCAATGTATTACCCTTAAAAAAAAACCAAAAACAAATTGAAAAACCACATACCTGCCAAATTTTGAGGCAAAGAGCTGCAATTTTATGCTTTTCATTGTGTTGTTTTACAGCAGCACTGAATAGTTGATTTGTAAAGGGGCAAAGGACCATCAGTCAGGGTGGCAACGAGCAGCAGTGTGAGGCTATTGATGGATGGTACTCTGGTACTATTGGTGCATCACTGGTTATGTCAAGGAGCCACAGCTCCTACCCAGGTGAAGGTACTTAAAAAATAGCACAGCAACCTTACTTGCGATGATAAACATCACTGTACACTGAACAACAAAACTCTGCCACTATTTGGGCAAGGCAGCCAAAATACAAACGTAAAATGCCCAGGGTAAAGATGAGAGCTGCTAGAGCTGACCTCTGTTTTCCAACTGTCAGCTTGCATTGCAGTATGTTCCTTCCAAAAAATTTTGCATTTGGGTTATGACTCACTCTTTGTTTTTATGGCATTAGTTTTGTTGTATTTGTGCTGATGCATGAGGTGTGGCTTTCAGCTTAAAAGAGGTATTTTTCTTAGCTTTGTGGTAGTTAAATCACCCTATGTAAGCTCAGGTAGGGAGCCTCAATGTGGCTAGAAAATCAATATTGCACCTCTGCTTACTACACCAGTTCTCCTGTCTGTGGCACTTGCACATACATTTATGTACTTCTAAACAACAGGCTTACACAGTCGTGTAGGGCAGGGGAAGAAAACTTGATATGGCTTTCCGTCCCCACAGTCACTATGGTTATTCTTGGGTGTAGTGGGTTAAGGCTCTGATGCAGTTTCTCACAGCAGAGAGCAGCACCTTGTCTCTGTGCAAGGCTGCAGCTGTTATTTTTTAGTTTTGTTAACCTGAAGTTACACCCTCGCTGTTTTCCTTTGTGTCAAGCACTGCTTGAAGAAAGTGTATTTGTTCTGTGCTGAAAGAAAAAGATTCTATCAGCAGTTGTTTATTCACAAAACTGTGGTCAAAATTACATTTATTTAAGTAATACGGCTTGTTTTGCATTCAAAGAAGTACAGACGCTATCTTTCACTCTCTAATCCACCACTTCTATTTAATTGCATTTGAAACTGCAAATGTTACTGTCCCTAGAAGGCAGAATGATTCTAAGCTACTGAAAGAATTTTTAGCTAAATGGATAATTAATCTTTGAGGCTTCTTTCCAAACATTATATAGCAAGATACTAAAAAAAGACCCCAGACCCGAAACTACATTCCCAAGAATAAAATTAGCAGTTAACTAGCTGAAGGGAAAAGGATTTAGTAATTCCTGTACTTTACCATATTCTCTGAAGAAGTACTTTTCCTTCCTTTGTGCTACAGCAGCAGCATTTTAAAACTTTCCTTTTGGTACCTTCAGAAAACTACTGATTCTCAGTACAATCTGGAATAGTTTCACAGGGGTTTATATTTTGCTGATAATTACCATTAAAGAAAGGTATTTGTGAATTTGCAGAAAGCATGAGAGTATCAAAGATTTCTGTGTACTCCAAAGGAATTCGAGCATTTCTGTAATGATGGAAACTAAAGAGAAATGCTGTAGTTCTCTAGAGTGCTTATTTTTTAGTAATACAAGCCTAATGTTTTCAAATCACTTTTCATAGAAAAAATAGGGAGTTGAACTTTACATCCCACTCTTGATAGTTTGTATTAGATCATTAATTTTTAAACATAATTTTGAAGACAAATGATTTCATGTCTGCTTACTAAAGAAAGCAGATCACTGAGGAACCATTTGCTGTAAATTGGCATATATTGTATTACTTCATTCTCAGGTGACTGCATATTCCTTTTGGCAGTTAATAAATAACTTCTGAAAATCTTCATGCAAAAAGCACATTTTGATTACAGCCTATTTGAATTATTTGCATTTTATCTGAAATGTCCTCCTTTTTAACTCTTTTATTAATTGCAATGGTAAAAGAAATAAACAAATTACTTATTTTTCTTCTCCTGTCTTCTTGACAGCACAATATATGCCAACTTTGTGCACTAATGGCAATTCCTGTTGTAGTATATGTGTATTCCATGCACTCTGAAGGCAATCTTTAGATTCTTGCTTCACTTCAGTGGCCACTCTTTTTTCTATCATGTTGATATATAACAATAATATTATGGGCTTGACTTCTCTCACAAAAAGTGTGATTTAAGTTTCCAGCAATCAATTCACCTCATCTGAAACATAACCTCTTACTTTGCTGTTTCTCTTTCAATTTAGTTTGCTGAAGTCTGTCATCAGGGTCACTGGGGCAAACCAGGCAGCAGGCAGGCATTCCGCTGGCTATCACCTACCATTTATTAATTTAAAAAATATAATTAACTGTATTTGTTTTTTGAGATGAGATATACAAACGATCAGTTTTCTAACTGGCTTTAATGTTAACAAATATGCAAATCTATCCCTTCTTTTAGTACATTTATGGGGTATGTAGGCAGTGTCAGGCAATAAGTGGGCATTTTTCATTTACATCGGCCCAATGACCACTTCCACCTCTGCTTTAGGAGAGCTGAGGATTACTGACAATCTCAAACATCAGCAAGAGGTGGAGTTTTTGCTTCAGGTGTGGACATCTCAAATTGTGATCACCCCTTTTCCCCTGCAGCCGTGGCCAGAAAACTGGTAGAAAACTTGTATAGCTAACCAGACCATTCCATAGCACATCATTTTGTGTTTCAGAGCTGACATAACCCAAGGGAAATTAATGAAGAGGTAGGAAAAATGCTGTTGCATATCACACTTCTAGGGCATTCTTTCTGACTGAAGAAAAAGTCAACAGGGAAAAAACATGGTCCCTGTGGGAGATGAGGCTAAAAGATGTTGCTACCCTTCCTGTGAAGAACAAAGTGAAGAAAAACAACATTAGTCTCAGGCCTCTTTGTGGTCAACTCCTCTGATCCACTGTTCCTGATAAATAAAATTAGTTGGCAGTTGAGTAATAAATATCCCTCTATTAATCTTTTAGGTTCTTATTGGTGGCCATTGCTAATACATGTTATGCTAATTAGGCCACTTTTTAGCAAAGTAAAATCCTGGGGAACATCTGCCTTAAATTTTGTGCTCTCCCTTCTTCTGTTTGTAACACATTTGCATAAATATATGTATTTTTAAGGCAGAGAACAGGCATTTTTCAGAATACTGTCTAGGTTTGCAAAAGTTTCTGAAAGTTTCTTTTTGGCAGGTCTGGATTAGCTGATCAGAGCAGAGGTGCTGGAAGATCGTTCTGGTTTGAATGTAGTTGTTGCAAGCATCTGAAGAGAATAACACTCTGT
This sequence comes from Cettia cetti, assembly GCA_013401135.1. Lineage (NCBI taxonomy): Eukaryota > Metazoa > Chordata > Aves > Passeriformes > Sylviidae > Cettia > Cettia cetti. Next base: position 74,376 of record VZUI01074973.1, read on the forward strand.
TCCTTCTGGAATTTAGGGGAGGAAGTAGGAGATTTAATACATTTAATACACCCATTAAATGGGTGTATTAGATCTGGGAGCAAAATGTAAATAAAGTACAAATTTTAAAAAAATAATGAGAAAAGTTACATGAACACAGACAAAGAGGATATCTATAGGAATTCTTTTCTGTGTAATTTATTAATCTTTATGGTTTTCACTGGAAACACCTAAAATAAACATTTTCCTCTTACATTATTTAATAGAGTAATGGACAGTTGTATCAATGTGATCCTGCCTCAAATTACTTCAAAAGCAGTGAAACTGATACACTTTTAGCTGATGGCATGTCAAGTGCAGGAGGAATATCTCTGAAGGTAAGAGTGACTGCTGAGATGTGATTTATATGCTTCAGAATGAATGACATTCATTTTATGACTGCAATCAAAGCAGTCACAACAGACAGATGGTGTCTGGCCTGCAGAAGTGAACTGACTTCAGACAGGTTCTTACAGCCTGATATACAGAGGGCTGATACACAGAATGTCCTGAAAAATGAAACTGAAGCTTAAATCTTAAACTTTAAAATCAGCAAATAGCCACAATTTCAAATATAATTTATGATGTTTTGCCTTTCTTGTTTTTTAGTGTTCTGGGCCTTAAACACAGATAGAAATAGAACTAAACACAAACCCCAAAAGTAATGAAAATAATTGACTCTAGAGAATTCTCTCCTTTTTCATGAAAATAAAAGGTAAATGCCAAATAGGGTTTGGACTAGTATTTATTACTGCAATTAAATTATTGTCATTACATCAACAGTGACAGACACAAGGCAAACAATTCTTGCAAAAATCACCATTTCCCCCTTCTTTTTCAAGCAAGAGGTTTTCTTAAGTTCCACAGAGGAGAGGAAAACATACCATTTGCTCCTTTGTATTATCTCTTTTCCTGTTTCTCTACAAAAGTATTCAACCACACCTGAATTAACCAACAGAAAGAATATACAAATGTAACAGGAGAGTCAGCCTGTATACCCCGATCACTATGATCAAGCCTATCAACTACACTATAGAAGAGTTTACATTTGCTGAATTGTTATGTTCTGTTTTAGAGATATCTTTTCATCACCAAACAAAACATCAAAAGATTTTAGGCTTTGACATCCACATCCAGGATATGTTTCAAAGTCTTTCATCAACCACTGAAACTGGATTAGCACGAGAAAGTATTTAACAGTCTCTACCTTACTAGAGAAGAAACCGATGGACCTCTGGCTCAGCAAGAATTTATAAAATGTGATTATTAATTTCAAGATATAACACTGTTTAAACAGAATTCTTCAGAATTTTTGGAGGGAAGATTGACCTTAAGATTATGATTTGATGAAGAGCTGATGAAGAATTTGACTGAAGATAACATCAAAATCCAGAAACAAAATAATTAAACTAATAGTTACCAAGTACAGACTGTGAGAACAAATGCAACAAGTTAGGATGTGCTTATAAAAGTTTCAGGACAGAAAGGAAATATAGCTTTTTAATTTCATTTCCAAATATTACCCTTATTTCAACTTACGGTGCACCAGAGCTGTGGATAAAATTAGTCTTTAAATTCATCTCTTTCCTTACAGAAATAGAGAGCTAAATGTTTACTGGTTTGCAGTTCAGCAGTGATGGCCCCAAACTTGGCCTCTTTTAAGCCACTGAAACGTATGGAAGTGTTTTCAAGTAACCCACAGGATCTGGAAGCAAAAATGACAAAATAATATCACTGAAATTGCCTGTATTAAGAAAATAATAATAATAATAATAAAAAGAGGAACATGAGAAGACTGTTTTCCTGAAGAGGTGAGACCTGGATGGTACTCTTTTAATTGCTGAAATGTCCTTGCTCTAATCTTTGGTCCCAGATGATGCCTTTAGTTCTAAAACACAGCTCAGCCTTGCTGGAAAACTGGGAGGATGTGGTGCTGCAGCTGAAGTTCACAAAATGAACTAATGTGTGTTTAAAAACTTCATTTGCTAAAAACTGGAAAAATATGAAATTCTTGAAACAAGAAAACAAGACAACTGCTTATAGAAAATGGATACAAAACTCCTGCAGCTTTTGAACAGGTAAAATATGAAAATCTGCCTATAAGGCACAGAAGTGCCTTTTTAATAAAGCTGTACGAGCATGAAAAAATTAGCAATTTCAACTTTCAGAGAATAATTTTAAAATACATTTTTCATTATTCTTTTACTTATTTAAAATTTTCATAATATTATAACTGAACATTATGGATTCTGTCAGAAAGACAGAAAACAGTCATGCTGAAATTCAGAAATACAATGAGACTGCAGTTTTCTATGATTCACTGTAATTTAATCATTAGTCCTTGTGTTAATACAGACAAAATAATTGAAACAGTTGCGATCTTTAAAATAATTTAGTTAACTTATAAAATAATTTTTTCCATTGCAACGCATAATGCACAGAAGTAATTTTTTGCACAATATTTGTGTATAAAAATTAAGCCACTAAAATAATATTTACAGAAATATTTATTGATAAATAGCCTAAAATATAAATTCAAGGAGAAATCTGAAATACTGCATTTCATGTTTTTTCACTAAATCATGGTCTATAATTTACAGACATCTAATTTATTACATGTACATTTGACCTCTGTTATCAATTGCTTGAAGTAACTATTGTTGTAATTATTTCAAAACCTAAGAAGTAAGGAAATCTGGTAAATATGTAGATTTGAGCCAGCAGTTTAAATTACTATTTTCTGTGGTTAAAAACAACACAAAACCCCCTAGTCCACTAGAAATATAAAACTATCAAATCCAACAAAACTCTAACAGTATTACACTTAATAGATTTCATTAGTCAGTCATTATCTGCATAGCAAGCACATGACTAAAAGATACAGTTACTAGTCTTGAGTCTCAGTATCTGTTGTTTTATGCAGGTCACTGCAGTTTCAAATTTGCCTGGTGTATTTAAAAACTTTAGAACTTCAGTAGAGGCACCTTTGCAATTCTTACGGTTTGTAAAATGCTTGCCCATACCCATTTCCCACCAAAAGTGCGAGATACTAAGGCCCAGTTCTCAGCTCACATAAGGTCCAGTGGAACTACTGATCTATCCCAGCTGTAGATTTGAATCTGTTGACATGCTGAGTTATGGTTGATCCCGACGCAAGTTTCTGTGTGTATATTATGAGCATTACAGTATATGACCCTGTGTAGCTCCTGAGTCAGAGCCGTTCAGTTAACCGAAAAAACCCCAAATGTTTACTTGTAGCAGTGCTGCTGAGCCATTAACTGTGACTATTATTAAACTGTACAAAAAAGTTCTGCGTGTTAGCGTGCTTATTCACAGAAAAAAATGTTAAGACCCTGACTTTTAGATCAACATCGCTGTTGAAGATTAATGGCAAGTGACAGTCAAAACTGAAAGAACAAAGCATCATTTTCAAATATCTGACAGAGTATGAAGAACTGGCAAATCTTAAATTCTCTCCTGCTGTCAGATATCATACTTCGATCTGGACTACATTTTGTGCATATTGTAAAATTAACTAAAATACTAAATCATACAGGCTTAAGAACATAGTTCAATGAAACTGATTCATATCTGGGTGCTGGTATTTTGAACATATTAAGACGATATTTATCTTATCAACATTTAAATTTGCAAGCGTCCTATAGGCCAAAGAAAACAAAAAACCTAATAAATATGCTGAAAAACCCCATACCTCAGTATGAAATCCTGACCCCTTCTCCAACTAAGTACACACCGTCCAAATACACTGAGAATGCCAAGCTACAGGGGCCCCTCTGCGGGGAAACCCTTGTTTCAGTCAGCAGCATCGTCAGCTACAGCAGGAGTGCAGGGACAGATGCTGGAGGAAGGATGACACGTAAAGTGGTGGCCGATTTCAGCACCACTGTGTGTTTCTGTGTACAAATAAGTCAATGCTATGCGTGTACTAAAAGCAGGATTTTGTGCAGATTTACGTGCAGAAGGCAACTATCACTCTAGGCTCCTTTCAGCGTAAGATTTTGGTGCTAATGTGGCTCCTAGTCGTGCAGTCCTGCTCCATCTCCCAGCAGGGTCACACAATCAAAGGGGAGAACAAGCCTTCTGTACAGTTCCCTCCACTTCTGCGGCAAGGAAATACCAGCACACTTGGGCGACGATCGCCAACTTAGAATCCACCGTCCGACGCTTGCTGAGGCAGCGCCGTGCCGGTGCCTCTGACCCGTGCCACGTTCCCTGCGCTCCGGGAAATTCCCTCATGTGGCAGGGGCCGCTCGGGGGCTCGGGAACGGCAGTCGGGGAACTGCCCGCTCCGCTCCCCGTCCTTGCCACTAGAAAGGCCTGGGTGGAGGTCTGGGTAACTGGCTACAGCCAGGCCTAAAGCCAGCTCTCGGTCCGCATTCAAGAAAAGCGGACCGACACGGGGGGCTCGCGAGGGAACGGCCGTGGCCGTGTCCACCGGGACCCGCCCGGCCCTCGAGCACCTGCTCGGGGAGCGCCTTTCCCCGCTCGTGCGCCACCCGGGCGGCCGGGGCGGGCTCGGCGGCGCCGGTGGGACGCTCTCCCAGCCGCCTCTGGGCGGCTCGGGACGCGCGACTGCAGCTCCCGGGCGCGCGTTCCCGGGAAGCGCCGGG